>LPNX011226395.1:0-26536 GCA_001517045.1 Pseudotsuga menziesii | reverse complement strand
CTTTTTTTTTTTTTTTTTTTTTGAAATAAAAAATGCTAAAATTTTTCTAACCAATGCTGTAAATAAAGGACAGAAATGGTTGTACGGCTGCAAGTGGGACAGGTGGCTGTTCCAGTACAGGAAAAAGGGAGGCAAAGTAGCTGGGTTTCGGCGTAGAAACAAGGGCAAAAACTGTTTGCGGACCGCGGTTATGGGGCGGACTCGCGCGGTCGGACCGCGGGTTGGAAGGAAACAGTCGCATGCAGATCACGGGTTTAAAGGAAACAGGCGCGGTCTAGGTCGCGGGTTTCGGGCTGACAGCGGCAGTCGGAGCGCGCCTGTGTAATGAACAGGCGCGGTCGGATCGCGACTGTGGGCGGAAAAAACGCGGTCGGGGTGCAGGAAAAAGGGCTGACAGTGGCGAACTGGTTGCGGGTTAGGGCCTGAAATGGGCGGTCGAAGCGCAGGAAACAAGGCTGACAGCGGCGACTTGGTCGCGGGTTGGGGCCTGAAATGCGCGATCGGGTCGCAGTTGCGGAAAGAAAAAACGCGGTTTCCGGCGGCCGAAAACGACAGCCGAAAGTACAGTACAGAAAAATAACAGTAAAAAAGACAGCGGAGTCGCCAAAACTGTAGCTAGGGTTTTCTCCCTAGCTTGTGCTGATGAGCACCTACTAAGGAATCTGGAATCCTTAGTAGCAGTTCAATGATGTAAACAAAAATAGACTGAAATAAAGACTAAGCTAAAGCAGTAAAAAGTAAACAACATGAAGCAAAAACAGTAAAGAAATGTATAATAGTGATTTTTATTGATATTAACTCCAATGAGGAGGTTGGTGGAGTCCGTTGCGCTGGTCCGATGTCGGTGGCTTCGAGCTCCAAGCTACTTCTTCTCCTTTTCCGGTGATGGAAATGGGCCAAAAGAGTTCTCAATGGTGAAAATAGCTTGATGGTAAGCTAGGGTTTCGAGAATAATTTCGGCAGAGGCAGGATGCTTATGACTGTGGATGTGAAAATGAGGGGTCTCCACAACTTATTTATAGTTTTTTAGTGGTGGAATGCTAGCCCATGGTTTTTGGAAACCATGTGGTTTAGGGCAGCTTGTTTAGGGTTTTTGCTGTTTTAGGGTTTTCCTCCTTTTTCCTCATTATTTTTATTCCTTTTCTTCCCTTTTGGGGATTTTTGCTATTTTTAGAGGAATTTTGGTTATTTTTGGAGGAAAAAGGGGTTTTTTGGCCTTTTGGAGGCATTTTAGGCCTTTTGGAGCCTTTTAGGCCTTTTGGAGGCGTTTTAGTGGGATTTTCAGGGAAATATGGTAGGCAAATGGACGAATGATCCATGAAATGGGGTAGATGAGGTAGTTAACCATTTTTGGGTGTTAACAATGGGATATAGTTTCCAAACTAGAAGGGAAGAGTATAGTATCCTCCAAATGGATATACAAAATAAAGCATGTAGCTGACGGGGGTATCGAGAAGTATAAAGCAAGATTTGTGGCTAGAGGTTTCTGTTAGAAAGAGGGAACTGACTATGAAGAAACATTTGTCCCAGTAGCATGGTATACTTTTATTAGAGCTACCATGGCACTTGCATCCATGATGAAGTGGGACTTACACCAGATGGATGTGAAAACATCCTTTCTGAATGGTGTGATCGAAGAAGAAGTATACATAGAACAACCACAAGGATTTGAAGTTGAAGATAGACATACTCACGTATGCAAGTTGAAGAAGGCCTTGTATGGTATTAAATAAGCTCCTCGATCTTGGTATGAAAGGATAGATAGTTTCCTATCAAGCATGGGTTTTACCAAGAGTAAAGCTGATCCTAACCTTTAACTCAAGGTTGTCGAAGATGAACCTGTCATCCTACTACTATATGTGGATGACTTATTCCTGACAGGGAATGAGAAACAGATTATGGAAAGCAAGAAGAAACTAGTAGAAGAATTTGAGATGAAAGACCTTGGGTTAATACACTATTTCCTATGTCTAGAAGTATGGCAAAGTTCAGAAAGAATCTTTCTCAACCAGGGAAAGTATGCAGTTGAGATATTGAAAATATTCAATATGTTGGAATGCAAAGCCTTGGCCACACACATGGATTCCAACCTGAAGTTGTTAACTGATGACTCATCATAGTTAGTGGATGTGACTCATTACAAACAGATCATTGGGTCATTGATGTACTTAACAAATACCATACCAGACATTTGTTTTGATGTGAACACCTTAAGTCAATAACTAGTTCAACCTAGACAGGTTCACTTGGTAGCTGCAAAACATGTGATGAGATATTCGAAAGGGACTATAGACTTTGGTCTATACTATAATAATAGCAATGAGTATAGATTGTATGGTTATACATATGCAGATTGGGACAGAAGTATCTTAGATAGAAAAAGCACATCAGGTGGATGTTATAGTCTGGGATCTGCTATGATTTCATGGTTTAGCATAAAGAAATCCAATGTTGCTCTGAGCACAGCCGAAGTAGAATATATATCAGCTTGCTCTGCTAGTTGTCAAACCATATGGCTTCGAAAGCTGATGTCAGGATTATTCAACCTGGAGTTGGACACTAGCGTGATTCTATGTGACAACCAAAGTTGTATAAAGATGACAGAGAACCCTGTGTTCGACGAAAGATCGAAGCACATAGAAATAAGGTATTTCTACATTTGAGATATGATGAATAAAGGAGCCAT
This sequence comes from Pseudotsuga menziesii, assembly GCA_001517045.1. Lineage (NCBI taxonomy): Eukaryota > Viridiplantae > Streptophyta > Pinopsida > Pinales > Pinaceae > Pseudotsuga > Pseudotsuga menziesii. Next base: position 23,850 of record LPNX011226395.1, on the reverse strand, counting down.
AAAGCTCCAGTATGTGAGTACTGATGAACAAATTGTTGATTTGTGGACAAAGCCTCTGTCCCGAGTAAAGTTCGAACACTTTTGAGACAAGCTTGGTGTGGTTAAGAAAGACCTTCTCCAAAATGGGGAGTAGTGATGTTGCAGTGGGATTGTATCATCCCTGGGCACTTTCCCTAAAGTGATATGGGGACCTCGGTCCTTGAGAATGAAGAGAGATTATATCATCTTGGGACATATGTCCATAAGTTATCTGTTGACTTCGGTACTCAAGAACGTGTGTTGATCTCATAATTCTGAAAGGAAGGATCATTGGTAGCTCTATAAAGACTTGATCCTGTAATTCCGAAAGGAAGGATTGTCTGAGTTCCACAGATGTGTTGATCCTGTAATTCCGAAAGGAAGTATTGTTTAAGTTCCACAGATGTGTTGATCCCGTAATTCCAAAAAGAAGGATCATTGGTAGCTCCATAAAAACTTGATCCTGTAATTCCGAAAGGAAGGATCGTCTAAGTTCCACAGATGTGTAGATCCTGTAATTCTGAAAGGAAGGATCGTTGGTAACTCTGTAAATATCTAAATCCCGTAGTTCTGAAAGGAAGGATCGTTTGAGTACCACAGATGTGTTGATCTCATAATTCTGAAAGGAAGGATCGTTGGTAACTCCGTAAAGACCTAAATCCCATAATTCTGAAAGGAAGGATCGTCTGAGTACCACTAATGTGTTGATCTCGTAATTCCGAAAGGAAGGATCATGTTGATGTTTTGATGATGATGATGTTTTGATGATGATGTTTATGATTGAAAGATCAAAGTATGATGATGATGATGTTGCTGATCGAAAGGTCAAAGTGCTGAAGATGTTGCTGATCGAAAGGTCAAAGTGCTGAAGATGTTGTTGATCAAAAGGTCAAAGTGCTGAAGATGTTGTTTCTGATCAAAAGGTCAAAGTGCTGAAGATGTTTCTGATCGAAAGTCAAAGTGCTGTAGATGTTGTTGATCGAAAGGTCAAAGTGCTGAAGATGTTGCTGATCGAAAGGTCAAAGTGCTGAAGATGTTGTTGCTGATCGAAAGGTCAAAGTGCTGAAGATGTTGCTGATCGAAAGGTCAACGTGCTGAAGATGTTGTTTATCGAAAGGTAAAAGTGCTGAAGATGTTGCTGATTGAAAGGTCAAATTTCTGAAGATGTTGCTAATCGAAAGGTCAAAGTACTGAAGATGTTGTTGTTGATTGAAAGGTAAAAGTGCTGAAGATGTTGATGCTGATCAAAGATTTGTTGTCATTGAAGATTGAAGACAAATACTATATGATGTTAAAAAGATTACAATGATTTATAGATGTGATACCCTGATGATGTTGATGATGTAGAGTACCCTTCTCGTTAAGGGGGAGTGTTGAAATATTGTAACTTTGAAGAATATTCTATATGTATGTTTTTGTGGTCCCCTGTGGTCTTACCGGGAGAAAGACTTGTATTACTTTGTACCCCGATGCTTCTAATCGGAAGAACTAATTAGAGTCATGAGGTAGTCTCCTCTAATTGTAAAGGTGGGTCATTAGCACCGCAGTGTGTTTACTTGATCCTACGTGTGTAACTCGAGCCTACATGATTAACTCGGCCTACATGTCAGATTTAATTATTAAAGTGAACGGATGAATATAAATAGAGGTGTGGCGCTCCTCATTTGGAACACACACTCTCACTTGTGTAGCGTATTAGTGGGGAAGAGAGAAGTAGTTGGAGAAGGAGGAGGATCAGGCTTTGATCTCCTTGTTGGTTTTATCTTTTATCTTTTGGGGAATCTATATTGAGGAAGCTTTTGATGGGTTTTTCCCTTTAAGGTTTTCCCAAGATAAATCTGTGTTGTTCTTGTGATACTATTTCTTTCAGTGATCCTATTTATATGCTTTTGTTATGAAAATGAAATGAAATACCGATGTTTTAGCTAAGCATATGAAATTTTAACACGTATTTTTTTGGATGTTTATCAAGTTTTTGTTTGAGGATTCCACAAGCCCATTTCCTTAAGGATAGTATTTAGAAGAAAGCTTAAGCTTGATCCCCTTTTCAAGGGAGTAGATGGTTAGGTCAATTGATTGGAAGTATGAGGCATTGTCAAAAAAAAGATACTTAGGGGTGCCAAACCTAGTGATTATATGATTCTCAAGGAAGGAAATCACCTAGTTTGTGTTGCACAGTCTTAAATGGACTGCTTCGACCCACCTTATAAATAGTCAATGGTTGTGAAGATGTATTTATGTTGTAATGAGGATACGGGGTTGATGGGTTCGGCCAAATCCAATCCCCACTGTTGAAATGGGAATTGGACTGCTACTGGCTATAAAGGGGAAGTGGGTTTTTTAACTCTACCAGTGCACTTCTGACAAGGCTCACATCTTCTAACGAATGCATGGGCATATTTGAATAGGGTAGGCCAATAGTATCCTACCCTGATGATTTTGTGAGCCATTGTATCACCTGAGAAATGTCCACCTGTAGGTCCTGGATGAAATTAAAATAGGAACTCATCAGTCTGATCTTTTTCTAGGCATCTGAGAAACACTCCATCATAATTATTCCTAAACAAAACATTATCAATAAGATGATAAGGAGCTGATTTCATCCTTAATGCTCTACATTTTTTTGGATCAAGGGTTTCAGGAGCAAACCCATTATGAAGAAATAAATTGATGTGATCATACCATTCAAATGTTGTAGTTTCAAGTGCATTAACAAAACCTATAAGAGTATCCTCTTCCTATTCCCAATCAGTGTGTTGATGTTTAGGGTCGTTTGACTGGGTAGTGAGCTGACATAAACCTTGTCCTCAAAAAAATTTCACAGGCTTGATCTCCAGATCATATTCTTGAAGGGCGGTCATCCAGTGAGCTCTCTTTTCTCCCAACTCCTTTTGTACGAGGACGTTACGAATGGCTGCATAGGGGACAATCACCTTAGTCCTTGACTTCAAAATATAGGGCCTGTAATGTTTTACAGATTTGTATACTATGTAGGCATGTTTGTCAACCTAGGAGTAATTGAGTTCAGCCCCTTCGAATGTTGAACTCATGAAGGAAATGATAATCTCAGCTTCCTCATGTTTTTTCTGTGTTAGGACAACTGCATAAGAAAAGTCAATATCAAATGTATACAAAATAAAATCTATACTAAAATTTGGGGGAATAGGAGCATGTGCTTCTGCTATGGCTTTCTGAATTTCAGTGAATGCATTATTTTGTTCATCAGACCACTTGGATGGTACATCCTTTTTGACTATACATTGCAAGGGTTTAACAACTTGAGCAAAATTTGGGACAAATATATGAACAAAATTGATCTTACCAAAGAATGACTACATTGCCTTACGAGCGTTAGGGGGGATAATCTTGGAGATTTATTCAGCGCGTTCTAGATCGATGATCATACCTTCCTTTGAGACTACAAAACCCAAAAACTTACCTTTCGTTACCGCAAACATGGACTTCTTGGGGTTGAGGGAAATGTTGAATCTCCTGCATCTCTCGAATACCTGTTTTAAAGCAGATAAATGATCCTGTCATTTCTTAGAGTAAATTGTTACATCATCTAAATAAACAATGACATAATCATGGATCAAGCCCCTGAAAGCTATGTCCATAGCTCTCTAGAACGTGGCTCCCGTGTTTATTAATCCAAATGGCATTCGTCTATATGAAAATGTTCCCCATGGGGTTCGGAAGGTGGTTTTGAGTTGATCGTCGGGTACAACTAGGACTTGGTTGTAACCTGAAAAACCATCTAATAACGAAAACATCTTGGATCCAGCTACTTTCTAAAGAATATGCTCCATTGGAGGAACATGATAGTTATCTTTCTCAGAAGCCCGGTGCAGGTTTCTAAAGTCCACGCAAAGCTGATTTCCCCATTCTTCTTGCAAACAGGTACCAAATTGGCTATCCAATTCATGTGCCTGATGCGAAAGACGATCCTGGCCGAGAGAAGCTTGTCGAGTTCTTTCTTGACAGAAGGTTCTAGACTGGGTTGCATTTTCCTCAACTTCTGTTGATATGGCTTTACTTCAGGCTTCATAGGGATATTATGACGCATGATAGTAGTGTCGAAAGTCTTGATTTCATCATATGTATAGGAAAAAACATCTTTAAATTCCCTGCACAGTCTAATGAAGTTTCTTTGTTCATCATGGGAACAATGAATTCCAAGATTGATACATTGAGGTTCTTACTCTTTTCCCATATTGACAGGCGAAAAATTATGGGTTGAGCTCTGGGTCTTGCAATTGATGGTTTGTCTGAATTTTTCTTGTAAGTTGTAAAACTTTTCTAAATTAATGACAGACTTGGGGATAATATTGGAAGGGTCAGATAACGACTTTTCATGGTCAGTTTCGTCAATAGCCATACCTGCAAAGGTGTCCTGGGCTGACAGGAATTCCAGTATCTGTTGGTCATCATCGAACACTTTGCAACTTGTGACTTTGTATGGTATTGAAGGCATGTACATCAATTCAATAGAGAAATTTTGCGGAGACAAACCTTCAGGCGGGATCAGTCTAGATGCAGTATTGGCTAACAAATTTGCGTCAAAGTTCTGTGATCTAGGGATGGATTTAATGTTAAATGTCGAAAATGAATTAGTCATATCCCTGATAAATTTCTGTTAATTCACTAAGCGCGGAGACAAACAGTGTATTTGATTGTGTACCTATTTCACTATGATTTCTGAGTCTCCTACACATTGAATTGCTTTAGCTCCCATATCGATAGCTTTTCTGAGTCCTTGGAACAATGTCTCGCACTCAGTGACATTATTGGTGCATTCAAATTCCAACCTACATGCGATCATAATTTTGATTCCTTTTGGATCAATTAGCACACATCCTGCTCCTGCTCCTTCCTTTGACCTGGAGTTGTCAAAAAACAAGGTCCAAACTATAGGATCAATTCTGAAATTGGTATTTATATTATATACATTATGAACAACAGTGCTAGAAAATGTGACATATGTAAGATGAGTTATCTGAGAGTGTTTCTACTCATTTTCTGTTGGTGGGACATCACTAGGTAAGTATCCAAAGAAAGTGCCAAATGTGAAAAGTTCTATTTGATTACTAAACAAGGAGATAGATTTGTTGGAACCGTCAAGATCAGTTATAGTTTGTTTCATGAATCGTTCCCTATCAACTTTGAGTTTGTCAGGATTACCTTTAAGAGGCAACCACAGGTGAGACCAATCAGTAGCAAATTAACCTTTTAGTTTCTCTGACAAATCTTGACTCAACCACATACCATAAGTCTCTGGAATATTCTACAATCATAATGTCGATAGTCTGATGAATCTAGGGATCATTAGATAATCTGAGAAAAACATTCCTTAGTCTCTACACAACTTTAACCTTGGATCTATCTAATTGCACAATTTGAATAGGACATGTTTCCCAGGTGGCATTGAGCTTTTTACACACAGAAAGGGGAATAACATTGGATGAAGCACCTGATTCTACCATACAATTATGCACGTTCCTGTTAAATATTTCAAAGGTAAGTAAGAAGGGAGGAGTGACCTTGCTTCTAGGTTTTGGATGGTTTGGTCAGGGAGCAGAGTCAAAATTCTTATTTTGAGCTTCTTGGGGTTGCTTTATGATCATGATTTTGGGTAATGAATCCCTTATGGAAGGGATTTTAAGAAGATCAAAAAAATATATGTTTTCTTTGACTCTTTTAAGGTCCTAAACCAAGTTGTATTCTGGCTCAGGAATGAGGGTGTCCTTATGAGTTTGAGTCTTACCTTTGCTAGGGGTCTGTGTCAGAGGGGATGACTCTTGGGGAGGTGGCACTTTAGACCTGGTATTGTGTGTGTATAGGTTAAAATCTGTGTCTATTTCTTCTTCTTCTTATTCTTCTGAAAAGAATCTCACATAGCTGACCTTCTGGTCATCTTCCTCTTCCTCTTGGGGGGGGTTGTGAATCTTGAGTGGAATGATATTCAAAGGACTCAAGAATGTCTAGTGTTCCTACAACTAAGGATTTCAAGACAAAAAAAAAATATTTTCTGACATGAATCCCTCGCTAGGATTCGGAGGTGGTAGATTCTTAGGAGGTTGGGTGGGCCTCCTAAAAGGTGTCCTATTAAATCCTCAATTATTAGATTTATTTTCATTGTTTTTCTTCTTAAGATCTACCATATCGTTAGACATTCCTTGGAGAAGCTTCTTCACTTCACTCATGTTGAACAGATCCTGATTAGTAGCAGAGGGTTTAGGAGAACTATCACTTTTCCTACGTGAGATAGACTCTTGTTCAGATGTGGGATCAGGGTTTTCCTTGAGACAGAACATGTCCCTTTCAACCTATATTGCTTCAGAGAAGGCATCTTGTAAGGACTCCTTACGGGCTCTCTTAACCCACATGGCTATTTGGGTCAAAAGACATTTAATCTAGTATGCTACCAATAAATCCTCAATGGGGAGTACTGTACTCAGGAACCTATCCTTTAAATATGAAAACCGTTGATTCTAATATTTGACTCTTTATTTTCCCTTAGTTTTCATGGAAGATATCTCTATGAATAACTCCTCTGGTGTTTTATCATCCTCAAACTTTTGAGTGAAGAGTTCAGAGAATACATCCCAATATGGGATGGAACTAGATTCTAAGGAAAAGTACCAGGTAGAATCTTTTCCCTCAAAGGTGTAAGGAAACAATCTACAAACCACATCTTCATGTATGACGTTCCTAAGTCTAATGGATTGCATGAAGTATTTTATGTTGTCTTCCACAGGAATTTTTTCATCTGGATTGAATTTTGGAAGCCACTTCTCAGGGTTTTTAGGCAATCTATGCTGATCACCTAAAATAGAGATGACATATCCATCCAACCAAGGTATTTTATTTCTTTCATCGGCCATGGGCATAGGTTCATGTGACGAGGCTGAGGATTCAGAATTAGACAATTGGTATGAAGAAGATGGGGGAGAGGGATGAGACGGTGGTGGTCCTTCTATTCAGATGGTGGGTTGAGGAGTGGATGACTCCTAGAAAAGATAATCTAGATCTAACCCAGGGGTAGATGGTTCACTGGAGAGAGGCTGATTTCTTTCAGCATTTGAATCTCCTGAGTTAAGATTGCTTTGATTATTACTCTGGGGAATATTACAGGTTAAACGTTCTTTATCGTACTTCCTTCTAATTTCAGCTACGTTGTCAAAGTTACCCTTCAACAGTTGTTCAACTATGATTGGTCCTAGAGTAGGTGATACAAGAACGTATCTACTACCCGTGGTGCTCTGTGCTTGTGTGGGAGTGGATGCAATGACATTTGAACATTGTGTTACTTGTTCCCCTGAGGTAGATGCACTAGAGCGACTACGAGTGACGATCAGATCTCTAGCTGGAGGAGGTGTCTGTGTGTTTTGTTTAGGCATGATGTGATGGCTCTCCTTCTAGCACTATTTGTTGAAGCCCCAGTTGTGTATGTGGCTGATAAGGGTGTCTAAGGCTTGCAACAAATGGAGAAAACCAAGCCAAAGGATTCAAGAAATCCCACACAAGTACTGCTTTATCCTCAAGTTGTTTGGGATAGTAATCTTCCATGGATACTTTTGTATCCTCCATTGGGTTATGGTTGCATTTGATCCACAGGGGATCTATTTCCCAAATTGGAAAACAAAGTGTTGATGGAAAGAAAAGGAAAAATTAAACCTAACTGAGAAAAGAAAACCTAATCTGGATCTAAACTATTATGTAAAGGATATTGGGCTGATTACAGGTTGTCTTGATGTGTTTAAAGAACAAATAAATCACCACATTAACATAAATGTAAATGAGATGATATTCTTCTTAATCAAATCACAATTGTTTAATTAAAATTAAATAATAGAAACTTAAGATCAAATAAGTCAAAATAACCTGCATGTGCACATGTTAGTTGAAAAACCAACATATAAGTTGTAATACTTTCACTGCTGAATCATTTGCAGAAACAGATAAACACAGTTAAAGAATAAATTCCCTAGAGCTCTATCAGTGTATCGATCAATAAAAAAGAAAAATCTTAATTATGAACAAACACATTAATTAATTACAAATGAATCGAAGCACCATCTGATCATTTGGAATAAGAAAATCAAGATATGTCAAAAAAAATTGATCAAATCAAATATAAGAGATAAGAAAGAACAATACTGTATTTATTCATAATTTTGTAACAAATTACATAAACCTTAGGAAAAACATAGGTGTTTTTCAATATCCTGTATGAGTCTTCCTTCCTCCAAAATTCGAAAAAGGTCCTTAATACATTCCAGATCATCCTCTTAAATAATCATTACAAATAATAGATTCCCCCCTAAAGGGGATCAAAACCTAAACAAAGCTAATATCCCGAGAAATCTCTCTACATACTCCAAATACGTAGCAATTCTTCAATATTAGGGTAACTAGAAGATTCAATGCCAATATGGGCATTGCACTTATGATCTTCAATTTCATTCTTAGCTGGATTATGCCAAAATCAGATGTAGATGTGGATCTTTCCTTCCACTGCAAATGGTCGTTTGATCAACTGATCTACATCATGTATGCTAACGTGGTCAAGCTTATTGATATTTTCCTCCTCTTCATCCCTTCACTACTCTACTTTATCAATCATCAGTCCAGGTGGACATGCTTTCTCAATAAGCACCATTACAGGAAAGGATAATTCATCCATAATATTATCAGTTGCATACCATCTTCTGCTACAAATAGCCCATGCTTTGTTTATGGATTCGGCTATTATTTCATCTAAATTTTCCCAAGCTCTCAAAATAGTTCTAACTTTCTTGAACTGGAAGTTAGTAAGGAAAGTGATATTATCTAGGTTTTCCTTCATGTATCTTTGCCTGTTTGTGACCTCATCATAAGCCTTTGAAGCTTGTTGTCTCTTCTTAACTAGGTCTTCCAGAACAACATACATATTTTCAAAATCCATGTGAGTTTCAAATATATTATCTAGAGTTTTAAATAACTCACATACCAAATCATAGTGGTCCTTGTTATTTCAAATGGAAATCTCTTTAAATTCTTCCCGGGAAAAATTGGAAAACAACAATGAAGCTGCACTTGCAGGTGCATCTTCATATTGTCTTTCTAACAATGCAACCTTCTGAACCAAAGTGGCATTAACAGTCTTTTCTCTTTGCAGTTATTCATTAAGAGAAACATTATTCACCTGAAGTTCATCATGCTCGACCTCATGTCATCTCTTGATCCAGTTCCAATTCCTCTTTCAGATTGACAATTTCTGCTTTCTATTTATCAAACTCTTTGTTTAAAGCATTGACATCATCAAAATTGGCACCTGTAAAGGCTCCTATAACAGATGCAGCATCTGTGGCATATGCCTATGGTTTAGCTGATCTCTGGGTCCATACACCCTCATTTACCAAAGAAATGTCCATATCGCTCTGATCCCTTCCCCTCTTCTTACCCTTCTTCAATACTGATTTATCACCTTTACTATATCAGTATTATCCTAGAGATATCCAAAAATATTCATTGAATTCATCCCTCACCTCATCAATGGGGGGTATATTAATGCCTATGGATACCAGAGAAGTGGTTTGAGTTGTGATGTGAGAGGGTATGGTCATAGTAATATGAGAGGTGAAAGGAGAAGAAGTAACATTCTGAGTAAGAGTTACTTCAGGAGCTGAATAAATGTCAGGAACAGAAGTTTCAATAGATGAAACTTGCAAAGTAATGGCCTCGAGTGATGATGGTGAAACTATTGAAGTTTTCTTAGGCATAGGGGATGACACTGAGCTGAATGATGGAATATGCAATGGGATTTTGAAAACTTGTGGTACGATAGATGAAGGAAAGGACATATCCACAGAAATAGGTGTAATAGATTCAGGAAGACAAGTGGCATCTTGGTAAAGCTGGGACATAAAAGGTGTCACATTAGATCCAATAGATAATGAAGATAAATATACAATTAATGAGAGAAGTAACAGAGAAGAGGATGGGCCAGACTTGGAAGAAGGTTGTGGTAGTAGAGGAGGCAATGAATATTTTCCATTGCTACCATTGGTAAAATTATATAAATCATTACCATTTCCAGTTTCAACGGTAACAAGCACAAGGAAAATCCTTTCATCCTCTTCCTTTGAATGAGTCAAGTCTATAGTAGAAATGGGGATGGAGATTTTCAACTTTTTGAAAGGATTCTCCTCAACCTGGGTTTGTTCAGACTGAGTCTTTTCAACCATAGTGGTCACCTGAGTAGCTTCAGTTGGCTGAGAGGTTGCAACTTCCTAAGTGTCTAGTGCTGAATTCATTCTACTCAATCTTGGTTTGATATGTTCTGAAGTATGCAAATAGGCCTTGACTTGCTGCTCCATAGATGTTTGGGAAATTTCTTCCATGGGAGCTTTCCCTTTACCTGTGCTTGAACTGGTTTCAAAGGATGCATTTTTGGCTTCTAGAGCTTCCTTTGCTGCAGCTTGAGCTTACTTTTATTCCTTGTCTTTGATTACCTTTTCCTGAATGTCTAACTCCATAAAAATGTAATGTCGAACTCTATCCGCGATTTCCTTTTGGTATTGCAGGATATGACTTTGGTATTCTTTTCTTTTATCCCTCGCCAAGAATTTAGAAAAAGCATCAGCTGCGTGATAGATGAATTCATCTAGAGTTTCTTCATGAGTGTAGCCTGTTTTAAGGTGGTTCTACTTGAGGTGGAAATCAACAATCCCCTTGGGATCATGCTGCCTTTTAGTAGCAAAACCAAGTTTGAGTGACACCATGTGTTCACTAATCTTTGATTCCCAAGTAGAATTAGGTATGCTCAAGGATCCAAGGGTTATAGGAAACTTGGTCCAAACTATCCTCTTAGGTGCATCACACTTCTCATAAATCCGCTTTGTGACTGTTTGAAATGAGATCTCCTCAAAGACCAACCTATCTAGCATGACCTTAGGAAGCATATGGGCAAGACTGCTACAAAAAATCCTAATATAGGTTGATGATTCACCGGTATACCAATATCCCATAGTGGCTATGAGGGTTTTGGATTCATGTGAGAATGCAGGAGCTTCCTGAAAATAAGCAAATAGACCCGGCCGAGGAAACTCTCACATATATCATAAAACCTAGTTACATAATTGGTATCCCATAGCTTGGAATGATAAATATGCATAGGTGGGGTTGGTAATATCCAGCTCCATCCCATATTGGGGTAACAAAACTCAAAACAGAAGATATCCACAATGAAGGAAAAAAGATAAAAGTTGGGCTTCTTCCTAGCAGTAGCTTTCTGGAATTCTTGTATGGAAATTTTGAGTTCAAGTGACAGGATTGAATCCCACGGGAAGGACTCACCTGTATTTATGACATGGTGAGCAATGGGAACCCATTCTTCCTTGAAGTAAGAATAGTTGGGGAGACCATAAAGCCTACACAACATTGCGGAAAGTAGGGAGTAAGTTTCTTGAACCATTCAATTAGGTAAAGTTTGTCTTTCCTGTGGGAAAACATATGCGGTTCATCCATCCACGATTTCAGCATTTGGTCGAAATTTAACCTAGACTTGGTAGCTTTAAGAAATTCTGCATCGAGGAGCTTCCTAAAAGGTTTAAGGGCTTAAATTCTCACAACGGTTTTAGAGAGGAAATTGGCCAATTGTGTTCCAGTACTGGTGTTAAAAGAACAGTATTTCATATTAGCGTGGTCTATAATCCATCTGACTTCATCACTGTAAGGGAGGAAGGTCGGTCTTGCAACAATCATATGCAGGCCAGAATCCCTAATTCTTTCATAAAAGAGTTGGTCACCCGGGAAGTTTGAAAGGTCATTGTTATCAAAGATGGAATAAACTTGGGACCAATTCAACTGGTAAGTTTTAGTCACTTGGCCATTGGTATCAAAGAATACTCTGAAATTTGGGTCATTGGTAAGCATGTCTTTTTGGAGGTTTTTGCACCTGGTAATTTGGGGAGTTTTGGATGTTTCCATGTCATGTTCGAATGCTCAAACCAAAAATTAAAATTGAATTATAAAGGAAGCACAGTAAGCAATTTAAATTGTGAAAAGGCGACTTGACAATCAACCTAAAACCATAGTGAACAATGTCAAAATTTCTTGGTAACATCTGAAAGTAAATTCAAGCAACAGAGCAAATTACAATGGTAAAACAGTAAAGAAATCATAAATAAGACCACCATATTTATAATTCACGGGAAATAATACAGATTGTAGGATGAGGGTGAAAATAATGGTCAGGTTCAGGTTTTGCAGGATGCGAGGGAAAAACATGAAATCAAAAAAATCATTCTGCAACCCACATTCCATATTTTGTAGGATGCGGGATGCGAAATTGTAAAACAACGAAAGTTTATTCAATTTGCTATGAACCCCACATTCCGCATTTTTCGGGATGTGGGATGCGGGTTGTGGAGACACGCAAACTAAATGAAAAACAAACAACAACCTCACAACTCCCATCCGCATTTTGCGGGATGTGGGGTGCAGGTTGATCAAAACATATCTTAAAAATTTCCCGCATCCCACATTCCGCATTTGCGGGATGTGGGCTGTGCGAAGAGGAAGTTTGAAATATTTGACTAAAATATCCTGCATTCCATAACTTGTGGGTTGTAGGATGTGGGCTGCGAGATCACAAAAACAATTCCAAACAAACTAGCTTTTCGCATCTTGAAACAAAGAAATCAAGCATGAATTTTTTATTTTTTGGAAATTTGGTTAAGTAAGGGAATCCCAAGAGTCAATCAAAATGTAATAGAATCCCAAGAAGGTCATGAAGGATCTTACCAATTTACCTTCGTATGTGTGATTGGGCTCTCGTGTCAAAATAACATGGGATCTGGTGTACCTACAATGAGACCTAATGTCAGTGACACTAGTAGGGGTAGGACAATCCTTTATGAATCAAATCTTTTCTAGGTCCACAGCAGTCCCCGTCTCAGAGATAATATGACCTAAGTAATGTATTTGTGGTTTGTAAAAATCACGTTTACTAAAATTAGCGTAAAGCTAGTGTTCTCTCAATGATCGTAGTACTATGTGAAGGTGCTCTTCATGTTCTTCTTTATTCTTGGAATATGCTCTTCATGTTCTTCTTTATTCTTGGAATAAACCAGTATGTTGTCTATAAATACCAAGAAAAACTTATCTAGATACTTACTGAATATGTTGTTCATTATACACATAAATTTCACATATGCATTGGTCAACCTGAACAGCATCACTACAAACTCGTAGTTCTTGTACCTTGTACGAAAGGTGGTTTTGTGAATCCATAACTGATGGTACCCAAATCCAAGGTCAATATTTGAAAATATTTTGGCTCCTCCCACCTGATCGAACAATTCATCGATCCTAGGGAGTGGATAATGGTTCTCGATATTCATTTTGTTCAACTGACAGTAATCGATGCACATCCGCATCGTACCATATTTCTTCTTCACGAGCAGTATCAGTGCTACCCAAGGAGACACAATGGGTCGGATATAACATTTCTTTATCAACTCCTACAACTGCAGTTTGAGTTCCACCAACTCAGGTGTAATCATGCAGTAAGGGGTTTTGGATGTTGGAACTGATCCTGGTGTTAGTTTGATGGACAAGTCTAGGTCTCATTTTGAAGGTAATCCAGGGATTTCCTCGGGAAACACATCCTTGAATTCTTCAAGAATGGGGGAGTCTTCTATGCGTTGTTCTCTTTCAGACTCTATGTCTCATATGCTTACTGCAAACAACTTGCAGCCTTTCCTAGCACATTTCTTCGCTTGTAAGGTAGATATTTTCCTTACAGAAACTTTCTTTGGAATGCCTTGAACCTTTACTTGGTTCCCTTGGCTATCAGTACACAAAATTGACTCGTGTAAGCAATCAAGAATGACATGGTGTTGTTCCAACCAGTCCATGCCGATAAGTATATCATACGATAACCATTCAGGTTTACCTCGCAATTTTTAACTATTTTCAAAACTTTTCGTTTCGTACCTGTGGCGAACTATACCAGCCAAGGTTTATCATGCTTTTCTTTTGCCTAGTTTGCATACATCAACAATTTTAGGAGAAACATAGCTCTGACAAGCACCGGGATCAATAAGTATTGAAATATAAGTGTTCAAGATCTTACCTTCTTTCTCAACCATGGTAGCTTGATGGTCTCCCTATCGGCCATCCAATGTTGCATAGATCAGCAGTGTTACTGCTATTTCCTCGATAGTTGGTTCTTCTTGTAAGTTATGAAAGACCCCATTGGTCTTTTTCTTACAATATTGGGAATAATGAGGCTAGTTTCATTTCCATCACTTGATCGGTAGTGGAGTAGCATTGGCCCCACTTGCTACCGGCTTGTTAACACTAGGATCTGGTTCATAAGGCTTCATACCAGATTTATTGAAGTTCTTGTTTTCTAGTTTCTGTATGGTTGTGGGTTACACCCAGGCCTGCGATTATCAAAAAATTTCTTAGAATTGTCTCTATTTCAGTTCATATTCTCTTGTCGTAGCTTCCCATACTCATAGTAGATCATGGCCTTGTGCAACATGGTATCCAATTTTTTTGGCATGTTGAATTCAATCCTTTCCCCAAAGTTGGGAGGAAGACATCCTAAAAACTATTGGATATTTACGTTTTCATCTTTAATGTATGGTACTTAATGTAATAGATCTAGAAATATGTCAATAAAAGTATCCATAGCCATGGACCCCATACGTAGCTCGTGGAACTCTTTCTCCTTTCGGTCAAAAAACCTTTTTGACATATACTTTTCTTGGAATATTTTTTAGAAGTTATCCCAGCGTATTTCTCTTAGCTCATGTTTCTTCATGTGTTTCAAATCCCTCCACCATCTAGCTTCCTTACCAATTAAATTATAAATGGCAAGCCGAGCCTTCATCTCACTTGAGTATTTATGAACTTGAAAATATTTGCTCATTCCCGGCAGCCACTCTTCAACTTTCTCCTGAGTGTTTAATTCACCTTCATAGGTTGAGGCTCTTATTTTTCTAAACTCCTGCTGAAGACTATCATTGTTTATTTGTTTCTTTCTAAGAGGAGTAAGAGATCCATCACTGGAAGGATTGTGATGATCTCCTTTTGGTGCTTCAGGGGTACGTTTCTCTTTTCCTTCTTCTCTTGGGTTGCTGGCCCATTTATGGTAAGGTTCTCTTTTGGACATATTTGTGGACCGAATACGATTTCCCTGCGGGCTTCCTCCCATCATATTTATTAGTAATGCTTCATTAATAGTGTGTTGTTCCTTTCTTTCGTTCAGACTATCTTCTCTGAAAATTTGGAATTCTGCTTGAAGACTGTGTATTGTCTTCAAATTATCAAAATTTAATTCCACCACCATATCTGCTTCTGCGATGGTGGTGATCAAATTTCCTAGCCGACTATTATCTTCCTGAGTAGTCATAATCTAAACCATCTTACAAAAATTCATGTAATTTGCAAAAAATTTAAATGACAGAAAAAAAAATTGTTAGTAACAAATTTAATAACATACTTTATTTTCTTGTAGTGAATGCTTGGTGCGCCCATAGGTCTCTTAGTATTGAAACTGGGCTCTGATACCACTCGTATTTTCCCCAAAAATTGATTTTTTTTATTTATTAGGCGAGTAAAAACTACCCATGGGAAACATTATTGCAATTGCGGAATATAATGTATGCTGAATGTACCACTGTTTGGTCGTAATGTGTCTTTATGTTCTATCATCTTACTTTCAGTTGTGAATATTACTGTATTTTACTTACGATTTCGTAATGCTTATTTACTACATTGTTCTTATGGTTATTCATTATTGTGTATGTGTTGTTACTTGATTATATGCTTCACTCATTTCTGCATAGTCTTACTTGTTATTTATATGGTTCTAACTTAACTTTGTTTCTGGAACTAAAGTGGGTGGAGTGGCAGGACTAGTTCTCCCATGTGACTGTTGGAGAGGTAAGGTGTCTACATGTCTAGTAGACTTACCTAGTTCTATTCGAACTAAGGCGCCTCTTCCATTCTATGCATATTTTACTTAGCGACGGAGACTTGTTTTAAGGAGTGTTGAATGTTTTGATCATTTAAGCATCTACTAGTTGATTTTATGGTTTCTTACAGACTTGACTTGATAACAAGGTAATTACTATGTTTATTCATTTATATACCTAGATATATTATCTATGTGACGCCTACTATTCATTATGAATTTACGGATTCATCGTTCATTTAAGTTTCATGTTTATTACATTTAAGAGTATTAACATGTATTTGTAATTCATATTTATTGCATTAAAATTATTAATACGTATTTTATTTATTCTTGGCAGGTTATAAACTTTGGCTTTAAGGACCAACTCTTGATTTTATACATAGCAATAATACCATGGCATATTTCATATCCCATGGTTTCTAAGCTTAATGCTTAGGGAAAATAGATATGCTATGGTTTAAGGCTTAAGCCTATGGTTATATGTTATACATGTAATACTCTGCATAGTCTTGGACTTAGGGTTGGCGCATATATTACAGGGTTCAAACATTAAACGTTGGGGTTTAACACTATGCAGTGATAAAAGGTGGAAAACGATATTGGTTGTTTCCAAACTATGGAAATGTGGGTTTTGTCCTTTCATAATGGACACTAGGCTTGTGCCATTAACGCACCTTGGTTTTCATGGAATCCCAAGCTTAGGGCTTGGCTCATGATGGAATTTTTCAATTTTCTCTGTTTGTGATGGTTTGTTCTTGGCTCTGTGCAATGGGCGAAGGAAACTTCAAAGGTATGGCTTTGCTGTGGTTTTTATAGCAATGTGGTGTTTGTTTTCTATCTTGTTCGATCCCATACTTCTCACCATTTGTTGTTTTGGTTGTGGTTGCATATGACAGGGCGACGAGGAGATGTTGGAATCATTTCATGACTACGAGCCGTGGGTTGGAATTTCCACTACAGTTAGCCTGTTAACAAGTCGATACTTTCCATTACTTGGCTTTCGGACTGGGATTGAACTTGTCGAGGTTTTGTCTTCCTGTGTTGGTTTTTATAGTTGCGTTTTGGTTTTGGGGGTTGTCAGTATCATGATAGAGTTGTATCGGTAACCCTAGCATTGAGTTTTAGCATGTGGTTTTCATTTTCCCACGGGTCTGTTTCTAATGATGTAATGGGATGTAAAAATTGATGGGATTCTTGCCATGAGGAGATACTTGATTTCCTTCACATGCTCTGTGTGTAATTTGTAAATTTGGGTTAAATTTATGCAATGTACACAGTGGCAACACCATTGCTTGCAATGGCTCCATGGCCATTGGATGACTGTGTAAACTTGTTTTAATACTTATAATTTTGGGTATTCAATTCTGTACTATGTAGTTGTTATTTAACCTTGGGTTTTATATGGGATTGCTCTCGTGGTTGGACTGTGTAAAATTTATTCCATTAATAGCTTATTTATGATCATTGGTAATGTTGACAGCGTATGGATTGGGACATGCCGTAGATGACTTAGGTGCTTTCTACGAAAGCTTCGAAATCGTAGATTATTTAGATTTACCTTATGGTTTTTATTTAATGCAATGTGGAAAAAAATGAATCATGGGTGCAACCCTGGATGGATTCCATTGTTGTAGGTGAATTCGTTGACAGAGCTAGTTTTTTGTTTATATGTACTATGTATTTTATTTATAAGTCCTGGCTTATTTAAATTATGTGCATAGCTTAATGACGGTCTTACGACCTCTTGTGTAATGATTAATGTTTTTATTTATAGCCTGTGTGTTTAGAGCTGGGACCGAGGCCGAGCTTACAATGTGCTTGGCTTCAAAGCAAGGGTCTCACGACCTTGCTAAAGTGAATGTATTTAATTAATGTATCCCATATACACTCTGTGTATAGTGTGGCCTTGATAAATGTAAAATGAATCCACAGGATTCGAATCATGTTTGTTGTTGATGTAATGAGTTATAATTTAAGGTGGATGTGAGTTGGAGCTTAGGTGCCCACATGATTCGATTCTTGCCCTCTCTTGCATATTTATTTGGAATGTATAAAATTATGAGGTGGTTTATAAAATGATTCATGTGTATTATGTTTACTGTAGATCGTAGATTATGTACTGAAAATGACTGAGGTTTCCTATAGGATTCGTTCATGCGACCGTAATGTAATTCTATGTTTTTAATTATTTATAATGTTACTTTGGTTAATTCCTATATGATGGCTATGATTTGATTTTAGATGGGACTATTCGATTTCATGGCATACGATTTGATTATGTAGATTTATAATTTTAGGACTGTGGATTTTAATTAAGAAAGAAACTTGACTTTAGACCAATGAATGGTCATGATGCTTACTTTGTTTATTTTCTTATGATGAGGTTATTTTTAATGGAGATGATTTAGTATTTAGCATATAATTAAATATGCAGACCTTGAAAGGTCTTGCTGGTTTATTATCTTGGATTTAATATGAAAATATTTATAAATTGTGCATTAGATATAGTTATTGTTTTGGTAGTTTAGATTTGTATTTCTATTTTATATATGTTAATATATATATTCGTTTAGCTATAGATAATCGAATAGGTTAACTAGGTTGTAAGCTTATACTTATACATATAAAATCTTACTTCTGCACTAGTCTATTTAAATATAAAACATACCTCTGCTAAAAAATGAAATATGTCAGTAGAACTATAAAGTCCAGGAGAACAGAAAGGTAATATATCTAAAATAAAATTTAGTTTGTACTTAATTAAGTTTCAACAATAAAAATAATACATGAATTAAAACTACGGTGCACAACCCTTGATAAACATTTTTGAATGAATTAAAATTGCGGAAGTAAACTGATGAATAAACCCTGGATAAATCTGGTATAGAAAATAACTTACAGCCTAGGGTTATAATTTAAAAATGCAAATCCTAGGATATTTTAAATAGAGAAACAAGCACATAGGGTTAGGAAATGCAATGTAATCATTTTCCTAACATAGCCAGTGTTTATTCTAGAAAAATGGAATAGGTAGTCTAGGGCTTCATACCTATAACTTGAAGCTCTTTTAGTGGTTGAACCTGCACACTCAAATAAACAACATTAATAATTCATAGGAAGAATTGACCTCTATATTAGATTTCCGAATCACTTGGGAACTACCAAGTTCCACCCAACCATGACCTTGAACCATTCCTGGTTGAAATACGGACCCCCCTGAGTTGGACTCCAACATGCAAGTAGCTTAGAGCTTCGAAGGTAGGGTTTCCTATCTGGTATATCAGGTCTGGATCAGTTCTCCTTTTTCCCTCCGGGAAAATGTTCTCCAGGAATTTACTTGAGAGGAAAATAGGCAGAAAATCACTTGTGCAAGTGATAGATCAACACCCCAATCCTTTCATTGGCTTGATACTTTATAGACATTCTTTTTGGTCAAAGGGACAGTTAAATCAAGAAACCTTGGTTTTTTAATTTAACCCTTTTTTAATTAATTTTGGTAATTTTTAATACTTTAACTTAGGAACTTTCAAGTAGTTCCTAATTAGAATTTTATAGGTATTGGACTATTTATTATCTTTAAATAAAAAATAATAATGGATGGAGCTTTTCTTTCTTTCTCTCATCATTAATATTATTACTATATTTATTATTTATGCATCCCATGTATAAAATACATAATAATATAACACTTGTTAACATTTGTCTTTGGGCATCATGTATCATAGGTAGATGGTGAAGTCTACTAGGCTAGGTAGAGTCTAAGCATCCTTGCATGTTGGAATCCCTCGTATAACGTGGTAGTTCTTCAGTACTTGATGAGAATACAGAAATTTGAAATTTCATATAATTAATTATAAATAAGTCTGATGAGATCAATTTTTTCTTGAGTCGTTTTCACTCGAAATTTTATTAATTTTTTTTCAGTAACCCCTAGCACTTACTAGAGCCCATACTCAATGCTTAAATAGGGATTTACAAACTTAGTGCAATTTCATAGCTCTTCGCTTAACACTAATGCTAAGACGTACTTGTACGATACACCTAAGGATACAATGGCCAAAGATTGTTAGGATATTTAGACACTTAGGAGTTAGTTAATATCAACTTGTGTAATATATCCATTAGCTAAAAGTGTGTTTCTTTAGTATGCATTTGTAAATATTCTAATCTGACGGTCACAATATGTTCTAGACATAGAGTGATCCGATGGTTCAACTTCTCTTAGATCATACCTACCATTGATCCGTGGCTTAACACTCAATTGGTCTATGATCTCTATTTAAAGAGCATAGAGGGTCCTTGGCTAGATGATCGATTATGAGAAGCTCATGTAAATTTCTTTCTTTTGCATAATAAATTTCTCCAAGTAGCTATTTGGCCGAGGCCATGGACTTTTTCCCTCTCAAGGGTTTTAACCACGTGACAAACATCAGTGTGTTGATCTGTGATCTATTTGTGTGAAGCGGTATCTGAAGGTGTTTAGTATTTTGGGAGTACCTTGTGTACCCGAACATGGTATCAGAGCTTTGATGAAGAGCCGCTTTCGGTTTTGATCATCTAGAACCGGTGTTGCTGAAACTTTGAAAGGGTTTATGATTATGGATTTTCTATGCATTTTTGGCCCCTTGGGAGCTATTCCATTGTGTCTGGAGCACCGTTTCCATTGAGAAATAGTTTTCGTTTCACCAAAAACCGTTTTTGTTTGATCCATAAACACCCATTTCGGCAAATCTGAAGAAAGAAAAAGGCAAGCACGGAGAACGAGAGAGAAGAGTAAAAAAAAATAAAAGCTCCCTTCCTCTTTCCATTCTTTTACATACATTTTAAACTTAGCTCACTTGGTCCAAAGTTGCTTTAGTCCTTAATAGGTCTTGAGTTCAAGTCTTATTAAGCTACTTTTTAGTGCATGCAATTTCTATTTTCAAGTTACTTTATTATAAAAGTGCATCTCCCATAAATAAAATAAAATAAAAAAGTGAGTCACTTAAGTCTTTCAATTTATTGTCGTACTATTTAAAAATAACATTAATGTAAAAGTGAACCTCACTTATTCTATAAAAGCGATTCACTTCAAAGCAACTTTATTGTAAAGTGATTGTCAAAGGTTGATCTTGGGAAGAGGGGGGTTCTTTTTTTTGTTGGTCAAGTTAATATCTGCCACGTTACTATTGGGGACATCTTCAACATTTTCTTTGATCAAGCATAACTTCATCATCCAGAATCAGTTTTCAGTGCCGTTTTTTTTTAAAACCGCATATTTTTTCGAGCTCTTTGCAACCAGACAATTAGTTTCTATTTTTTCAGCCATTATTTTATAGTATGGCCACCCCTTGCGATATTATACTTACAAGTTCTAAATATTTCTCATGGAAATCTCGTATGGAGGATGTTCTACGAAGTAGGGGACTTTTCAAGATAACCTCAGGGAAAGAAACATAACCCACTGATGATGATAAAAAAATTAAATGGGAAAATAGATGTGATGAAGCTTGTGGATTGATTGGGATGTCAATCACTACTGATTTGCGATTCCACATATCTAGAATTGATGAACCCGATAAAGCTTGGGAAAAGATGGAATCTGTGTTTGGTAAACAGAATGAAATTCGGGGTCATCAACTTGAGAATGAGTTGCTTTCCTTGAATCCAAATGATTTTTCATGCATTCAAGACTATTTATCCAAGTATAAAACTCTTAGACTCTTATGTGCAGAATGCGAGATTAAGAAAGAAGACAAACAATGTATTTATCATATTCTTTCCAAACTTAGACCTGCATATTCTGTTTTTGTATCTGCATTCTACTCCATGAAAGAATCCTTGACTGCAGCTAGCTATCAAGAGCCCGGTCTTTGTTAGAATAATCAACCCATATTTTACCCACTTAGACATTAATTCATTTATTTTTGTCTTATTTGCCTAGTTCATGTGTCCCACCTTGTGCAAGTTGCTAATTGCCTATCCATAGAGGTCACACTTGCCATATTTGACCCATGTAGCACTTGGGAAAGCCTTAGGAATCAAATCTGGTTTATTCCTGGCCTCCTAGCACCTATCTGCTTTTTCTGCTTTACTGCCTTCTTTTTCAGTGTTTTAAGGCACATAGGAAAGCAAGACTAGGTGAGGTGAACTAGTTTTTTGTCCTCTTCATCCTCCACTCTTTTCTCCATGAAAAAGCATGTATGAGCTACCATTCCACTACTCTTTAGCTTTCCCATGTGCGCTTGCCAATTCATGAGCTCCATGACAGATTTGGGATCAACTTTTTACACCTATGGGGGATTTTCCTATTTTGAGTAAGTTTGCTTTATGCTAGTTTTGGATGCCTCCTTATGCATTCGACCTCTTGATGTATTCTATATATTCAGCAACCTATGTTATTACAGGGTTGGCTATTGTACACTCAGTTAATATAATTTTTTGTTACAGCTCCATATTCAGTCTCCATTGTTAGCAATTTTGCATGATCAATTGATAATTGTTGTGGGTAAAATTAATCTACTGCTGGCCTGAATTTCTACATGGTATCAGAGCCATTGTAGGTTGTTACTCTCCTTCAAAAATTGTTTTGCAGGTTCGACATCAAGACTGGGAGCCTTCTACTGACAGCCGGGACAGATTTTCTAAAGCTATGGATTCACAGAAAACTATCTTGACTCCCTTCAACTATTTTGAATGGAAAGCAGAGATGGAGATCTTGTTGAGAGTGAAAGGCCTCTACAGGGTGACTATGGCTATAGAAGAAGAGCCCAATGCTGCTGCAGAGAATATCAAATGGCACAACATGAGAGATGAGGCTTATGGCCTCCTATGTCTCAGTATTTCCCGAGACCTCCTTTTCCATCTCGATGGATTAACTTCACCGGATCAAGTATGGGAGAAGCTTTCTAATATTTTTGGAAAGACAGATGAGATGAGGGGACATCAAATTGAAAATGAGCTGATTTCTCTGAGTCCCAGTAGTTTTGAATCCCTGCAGCTATATTTGTCCAAGTTCAAAGCACTAGTTTTGCAGCTGAAGTAGTGTGGTATCTAAAAGAAATATGATCAGCTCGTATTGGCCATCCTCTCGAAGCTAGGACCTAACTACTCAGTCTTTGTTTTGACCTTCTATGCCACAAAACTCACAGCTCGAACCTGGAAGATGCCTAGCCTTGCAGATTTCATGGAATCTCTCACACAAGAACAAGACAAGCTGGTGATGATGGGCACCATCAAACCATCCAAAGATCAAGCTTTGATTGTTGGAGATTCGAGGGTGGATTCAAAAAGAAAAAAGAAAGCTAAATAGCCACCTGAGAAAAAGAGAGACAAGAAGCAGTCTCCAGAGGATCAAGAAGGTCCCAAGAAAAATACCCAGAAGAAGAAAAACAAAGGTGAAATGAACAAGTGCTCACACTGTTCGAAGGGAAATCACACTGAAAGCTCTTGTATGAAAAAGCAGATTGATATGCTGACCCAACTCCTGGAAAAGAATGGAATCTCCCTTCCAGAAATCTCAAAGAAGAGAGAAGGAGGATCAAGTTCTGATGACAAAGAGAGAGTTCATGCATTGGTTGCTTGTAGCTAGGGTTTTCACCCTAGCTTGTGCTGATGAGCACCTACTAAGGAATCTGGAATCCTTAGTAGCAGTTCAATGATGTATGTGAATTAAACAAATATAAACTGAAACAAAGGCTAATCTAAATACGTTCTTGAAGCTAAAGCAGTAAAAAGTAAATGACATGAAACAGAAACAGTAAAGAAATGAATGATGTTTTTTATTGATATTACCTCCAATGAGGAGGTTGATGGAGTCTGTTGCGCTGGTCCGATGTCGGTGGCTTCGAGCTCCAAGCTGCTTCTTTTCCTTCTCC
>LPNX011226379.1:0-48407 GCA_001517045.1 Pseudotsuga menziesii | reverse complement strand
ATTTTTGCTATTTTTAGAGGAATTTTGGCTATTTTTGGAGGAAAAAGGGGTTTTTTGGCCTTTTGGAGGCTTTTTAGGCCTTTTGGAGGCTTTTTAGATGGGATTTTCAGGGAAATATGGTAGGCAAATGGACAAATGAGCTATGTAGTGAGGTAGATGAGGTAGTTAACCATTTTTGGGTGTTAACATAAACCAATCGTTGTCTGGAAGGACGATTGTTGATAAATTGGATAATAAATTTGAGATATTTTAAAATTTTAAAGAGGCATGTGCACATATACAAAATTATTATTATAGGGATCATATTGAATTATGCGTGTTGGAAAAGGAAATGTCTACTTTGGAGCTACCTTTTGCACACCAATGGAAGACAGTAGAAGTGTTCGGGAGAACAAAGTACACGTTGGACACTTAAAGACATGAAGATTGTGGAGATTTAAATGCTGAAGAGTAGTTATTAGGCACTATTTTGTTTTATAGAAGTTATTAGTAGTTAATATTAGTGTCGATTGAAGCATGTAAAGGAAGTTATTCCTATTTTTAGTAGTTAGTTTTATTTTAGCTCATGGTGCGATTGTATAAGAACCTCTAAGTTGTATGGAAAAGGGTTGGAACCCATGATATTTTGAGTTATGTATTTTGAGACTTATATTTAATAAAATTGTAGAGTCAAATGCTAGCCTTTAATCAAAGATTCATGTGCTATTT
Source organism: Pseudotsuga menziesii (assembly GCA_001517045.1). Classification (NCBI taxonomy): domain Eukaryota; kingdom Viridiplantae; phylum Streptophyta; class Pinopsida; order Pinales; family Pinaceae; genus Pseudotsuga; species Pseudotsuga menziesii. Next base: position 47,699 of record LPNX011226379.1, on the reverse strand, counting down.
CTGATTACAGTCTACACTTTCTCTTCTTTGCGAATGTTTTCCTATTTTACCTTCCATTATGTAGTCCTTCATGTCTGAAATGAGTGTTTAATGGTTCATAATTCATATATGTATATGCTCTCGCTATTATTTTAGATATCCATATATATTTTCAACTAAAATTAATGCATAATTCATCTTATGGTACTCTATATTGATGGACTGTCATTGTTTCTTTCTTATCACCAGACAATCAACATTTCGACTGTAACTGAATAGCTATCTTTCCTTTGTTCAGATTCCTATGCAAACAACCTTGTCATTCATTCATTATATATTTTGAATCGATATCCCAATGTTTACTTGCGTTGTTTCAACCAACAACATAATCTGATTTTTTATTTTTATTTTCAATCTGGCCTTGTTAAACAATCAGTGAGAGATCCCTATTTGGAAAGAAAGAAGCCAACTTTCTTTCTTAAAGTGGTTTTTTTGTTACCTTGATGTTTCCTTCCCACAACCTGAGGTAAATTTTGAGTGCTAACAAATTGGTGTTGTTGCCGAGGAATGAGAGTTTAAATCAGCCTTGGGAGAGACGACAAGACTGTAAGATTCCAAAAAGGAAAGGATCTTTGTGGGAAAACAAGTATTTCTACATTTGAAAAAGGTTGTGCATTTTCCCTGGCGACTCCACATTCATTTTGAGCAATATTTCAGAAGTCATCTTGGCTTCCAGGAGATTAGGAGATCACACACATGAAGTAATCCTAATACTGAAATTTTACAAAGTGTTGAAAACCTAGAAAGTTTGTTTAGACATAGGACTGAAAAAAATAAAGCTACTACTTCTCAAACTAAAAGGTCTCTATTTCAAGAATATTTTCATAGTTTCTTAAATGTGGATTTAGGATTGAATATTACAAAACCTTTGTTAATATCTAAATCATATTTATATTTGAAATAGATAGAGATTAATCCAAAAAGACTTGAGTCTTATTTCTTAGATTACCTGTGGCAGAATTTACAAAACCATTTAAAAATTGAAGAAACTAATCGTCTTTCTCATACTCACCAACAACATATTTCAAGTCCTGTGCATAGTCCTCCTCAGAACCCTCCTATGTTGCAAAATCCACCTGTTGTACCAAATCCACCCAAACAAATGGTGGCCAAGTTTGCACCCTTGGCTTTTCCAGTTGTTTTGCATGCCCTTCCTTTAAACTACTCTCAAATAATTTATTTATATGATAGGGAGGGAAACTTTTCAACAATGCAACATATGGATAGGTTTGAAGATTTCATTGACCTGGAGGAGGTTGATCATGATGATGCAAAGATGAGACTGTTTGCTCAAAGTTTGTCTGGAGAGGCAAAATGGTGGTTCAAGGACTTACCAACAAGATCTATCCCCATTTTTGAGGCCTTTCAAACACTATTTCTAGATAGGTGAGAAGCAAAAAAGATCCCTTTACAAATACTATCTCAATATAACAATTTAAAGAAAGGGAATTTTGAATCTGTACATGTGTTTTCTAACAGGTTTATGAGGCTATATAATTCTATTCCAATTGACATTAAACCCTTGGTAGGTGCTACAAAACTACATTATGCATATGATTTTGAAAGTGATTTTGCATTGTTGTTAAGATAAATAAAGTCCGCTAGTTTGTCTATTATGTTTAAAGATGCATTAGAAGTGGAGGCAAATTTAATGGCTTCAGGGAAACTAAATAATAGAGTAGAGGAAGATAGAAGAAGACAATAAAATCAACCATGTACTTCTGCCCCTTCCTCTACAAATGATTCCAATTTTGATATAATGATGAAGACTATGGAGATATTGATGGATAGGATGGATCTATATAACAGACCACCAAACAAAGAGAAACCTGAAAATAAGATCAGAAATCCCAATTTTAGGATACCACCTCCTCCTCCAAGAAACCAAAGGAATATTGATTATCAACAAATTAGACCACCATGTCCATAGAATTTGGTTGATGAAGGGGGAGAAAAACAAGAAGATCCAATGGACCATCACATTCATGAATTTGATGATATTAATGTTGAGATATATCTCAATGAGGAGGAGCATAACATGTTTGCTCATGATGATGAAAGTACTATTTCAGTAATAGATTCAGAGCAGTATCTTAGAGGATATTAGAATGCCATTGATGATGTTCAAAGGAAATTAAAGTTGAGAAGTAGAGATGTAGTGATAAATAAAGGAAGGAAAAATCAAAATCAACTTTCTTCTAGCAAAGAAAAAGAAAAAGAAAAGGAAACAAAAAAAGATACCATTGTACATAAAAATTCTGAGAAAAAAGAACAAAGGTAAAAATAAAACAAGCAACTAGTACCGATTGATGTAGAAAAACCAATTTCATCCTTCAATTTACAATCTGAATTGTAAAAAATCAAGCTCTCTATTCCCTTTAATGAACTCTTGAGGAATAATGAATACAGGGAAACAATTACAAAAATGTTTAAAAATCAGGGTGAAAATCAACCAGACATCGTAGAAGTGATAGAATATTACCCCAATATTGTCCTTGGGCCCAAAATTGAAGAAATAGAGGATGAGGATGTTCCTCCATTTTATCCGAGCCTCAACGTATATGATATGATATTGCACAATTATTTGTTAGATTCTGGTGCATCTCATAATCTTATGCCTAAGGTGGTAGTGGATAGTTTGGGGTTGGAGATTACAATGCCTTATAAAGACCTGTGTTCTTTTGATTCTAGAAAAGTGAGGTGTTTGGTATTAATAAAAGACATGGTCGTGGCCCTTACTCAGCTTCCAACAAAAAGTGTTGTTATGGATGGTGTGGTAGCTGATATTCCTCCCAAGTTTGGCATGTTGTTGTCAAGATATTGGAAATCAAAATTGAAGGGAACTTTGCAAATGGACATGACATATGCCACTATTCCTTTATTTGGAGGGAACATGAGGTTGCATAGAGAGAAGAGATTGGATTATATAGTTAGCAGCATAGATATATATGAAAACCATCCTATTTATGATGTTAATATTGACCTAGGATCTTCAATATTTTTCAATGATGGCCCTAAAAAAGATCTTGATATTCCTGTACAAATAGAATTTAAAGAAGATCAAGATTTTCAAAAAGACAACAGGATTTAGACAAGACAAATAATGAAGAAGGTTTATGGACTATGTACTTTGATGGGTTTATAAATGAAATTGGTGTTGGTTCTGGTGTGTTCATAATTTCTCCAATCAGATATTTTAAAAGCTATGTCATATAAATTGAATTTCAAATGTACAAATAATGTGGTTGAGTACGAAGCTCTGCTACTTGGTTTAAATTATTTAAAGGAGATGGGAGAAAAAATAATAGAGTTGTTTGGGGACTCTGAGATTGTGGTAAACCAAGTGAATGACAGTTATCAAACAAAGTATCCTAGGATGATGCATTATATAAATGAGGCATGAGATATGTTTGGTAATTATTTTACATAACACAAAATCAGAGTAATTCCTAGAAGAGAAAATGGAGTGGCTGATTCTTTGGTTGTGGCTGCTGGTAAATTCAAGAATCCCATACATTCTCAGAAAACATACAGAATTAAAATTGTAAATAGAACTTCCACACTAGACAATTCCAAATATTGGTAAGTTTTTGATGATGATCTACAAATAAAAAGGTTTTTGGAAATGTCTGATGAATTTGTAAGTACCGAGATTGACACAAAAAATGTAAATTTAGAGAGCTTCCAAGATGATTAACAGAATGAAGATGAACATGTTGAAAATAAAAAGTTGAAAAGTATGCTAGGGGGAAAAGACATAATCTAGTTGAAGAGAAATTTTATCACAAGAGGTTTGATTCCCTTAGAGAAACTTTTTGACCATAATGATGTTGGGAAAGATACAAAAGTGAAACCTACTGATAATGTTGTTGAGGAAAAAAATATAGGTACTGAATAAAATCCACAGATTGTAAAAATGTCAAATAATTTCCATGTTAAAGAAAAAGAAGAATATATCAATCTGATGAAGAAGTACACTGATGTGTTTTCTTGGAGTTATGAGCATCTCAATGAGTATGATACTTATATCATACAACATACCATTTCAATAAAACCTAGTGAAAAACCTTTCAGACAAAAATTGAGAAGAATAAATCCAATGTTGTTGACTGTCATAGAGAAAGAGATTAAAAGTTATTCAATGCAAATATTATTATGACTCCAATGCTTTCAAAATGGGTGGCAAATTTATTACATGTTAGGAAGAAAAATGGTGAAATTAGACTCTACGTAGATTTCATAAATCTTAACAAAGTCTCATTGAAGGATAACTACCCATTACCAAAAATGGACCATATTCTGCAAAAGGTGGTAGGATATGAAAGGATTTATACTATGGATGGTTTCTTAGGCTATAACCAGATCAAAGTACTTCCTGAGGACCAAGAAAAAACTATGTTTACCACACCATCAGTACATTCATGTATGCCAAAATACCTTTTGGTTTGATGAATGCAAGGGCTACTTTTCTACGTGCTATGGACATTGCTTTTGCATAATAAAAGGACAAATTTGTGGTAGTTTATATGGATGATATCACCGTGTATTCTTGATCTGACAGGGAACATATAAAAAATTTGGAGTAAGTTTTTTTCTGAAATGAAGGAAATATGGCATATCATTAAATTCCAGACAATCTAATTTCACATTGGAGGAAGGAAAATTGCCAGGGCATATTATTTCAAAGGATGGTATAAAAATATATCAAGAAAGAGTCAGTGCAATTCTAAAGGTTGAGGAGCCAAGGGGAAAAAAGAAATACAATCATTTATTAGTCAGGTAAATTTCTTGAGGAGGTTTATTCCCAGTTTTGCTGAAATATTGATAAATATTACCAATATGCTGAAGAAGGAGAATGAGATAAAGTGGATAATAGATGCAAGGAAATCTTTTAGAGATATTAAACAAGCCATTACAGAAGCTCCAATTCTGGTAAGTCCAGATTTCAGTAAATATTTCCTAATTTTTTCTTATGCCTCAAAACATGCTGTTGCTGGAGTTTTGTTATAGAAGAACAATCAGAATGCTAAACAACACATAGATTTATTCACCAAAATATGATATCATGGAAATACGAGAATATGATCTAGTAAAATATTTAAAAGACTTCAGAGTTTATGTTATTCATTCACATATTATTGCTTATGTTCTCAGTAATTAGGTGACGAGTATTCTTACACAACTAGATCCAGAAGGGAAAAGAGAAAAATGGATTGATGTGCTATTGGAGTATGATATTGAAATCAATCCCACCAAGTTTATTAAAGGACAAGGACTCACAAAAATGATGGTAGACTCTAATTGTGAATCCTTGGCAATTAATATTTTGACAAGTCACTCAAATCATCTTGATACAGGGGTACATGTAATGCCTTATTTTTCTATGTATCCTTGGTACTCTGATATTGTGTATGATTTACAGAACCTACAAGCTCATGCAGGGTTAAGCAAAACAAGGGAAAGAGCTATGAAGTTGAAGGTTGTCAAGTTTTGTGTCTTGAGTCAATACCTATATTGGAAAGATCCTGGTGGCATGCTATAAAAAATCCTTTTGGAGAATGAATCCCAGTAGACTGTGAAGGATTTTGACAAAGGATATTGTGGAGGGAATCACTCGTGGAAAGTGACAACAAATAAAATTTTGAGAGATGGTTTTTACTAGCCCTCATTGTTTTCAGATGTTTATAAGTATACTACTACATGCCCCCATTGGCATATTTTTTATGGTAAAAGGAAACTTGTTCCACTTACTCTTAACCCAATATTAGTAGAGGCACCTTTTCAGCAGTGGGGATTAGACTTCATTGGATAAATCAAACACAATTCCTCATGGGAGCATAGATGGCTTTTAACAACAAGAAACTATTTCACCAAATGTATTGAAGCAATTCCTACAAGGAGGCCACATATGCAATGATAATGGATTTTCTTGAGAACACTATTTTGGCTAGGTTTGGTTTTCCTAGGAGGATTGTGACTGATAATGCAACTGCTTTCAAATCTAAGAAGATGATCATTTTTTGTTATAAGTATCATATCAGTCTAAATCATTATAATGCTTACTATCCACATGGTAATGGATTGGTTGAGTCTTCTAACAAGATCCTAGTAAGAATAATCAAGAAATTGTTAGAGGAAAACAAAAGGGCTTGGCATACAAAGCTGAAATATGCTTTGTGAGCTGACATAATTAGCACAAAAGGGCGATTGGAATGTCACTATTTCAATTAGTATATGGAGTTGAAGTTTTTTTTCTAGCATCCCGGGGTGTACTAATCATGAAATTGTTGCAGGAATAGGAGGATGAGCCTAATCATATACAAAGGAGGATAAATCAAATAATTTCAAACTAAATGAGATGAGAGAAAAAGACTATGATAAAGTAAAAATACACCAAGAAAACATGAAGAATACTTTTGATAGGAAGGTCAAGGAAGAACAATTCCATATTGATGATTTGGTTTCAAAATGGGATGCTCCTAGGGAAGAAAATCATGGTAAGTTTGATTACATGTGGGTAGTTCCATATATCATTGCTCATACAGAGGTGAAAATTCATTCATTGTACAACATCATGATGGGTCTCAGTTGAAAGGAGGCCCAGTCAATGGAAGATATTTAAAACATTACATGTCCTGAGGGAAGGGAGTAATTTTTGTACTATAGTTGTATATATTTCTTTAATTTTTTAGTATAAATCGTGATCCAAAGGATTTGAAGCCCGTAGAGAAGGCCCTAAGATCTAGAGGGATAACCATGTTTCTTTAATCCTTCATTTTTATTTTTATAAATACAGAAAAAAGAGGAGTTAAAGGTGTGAAAGGATTGGGAATAACCAAATGGATCATGCACTAGTCTACGGGGTTCTTTTCTACCTCACAGGGAGGTTAGCCTCCCCAAAATGGAGCCAACTGTTAGCACTATTTTGAGCTAAGTAGTTGGAGGGGGTTGGACGAGTTAAAGGAACAGGAAGGTTTGACAATTTTCCATATCATATGACCTTAAAGGGTGTTGATGGGGGCCTTGGATGTTTTAAGGGGTGTCTCCATTGCTTTGAAATGAAAAATTTCTGAAAATACTAAATTCTAACCCTGAAAAATAAGTATGAATAATAAAAATCTTCTCATGGTTATATGATGACATGAATGGAGGGCCTGGTTACACAGCAGAGGAACCAAAGGCGCCAGATGATTTTTCAAGGAAAGATATTCGATCTAAAAAATCCTGACATTGACAGAAAGAGGTTAAATTTTAGGAAGAATCAACTGATGGATGAACAAATGAAAGAATATCGACAGTGCATAAATATTTTTGCTGGGTGAACATGCACGAAGAAATAAATTATGAAGGATTGTGAAATATGGTATATCCCTCAGGTTTTGATAGCTGAGATATGATGGTACTGAAATCAATGGTGGGGGTGGATTTTGAAATGGAAACATGTGTGGTGAATTGAAGTTTTAAATATTGTGAAATCTTGTAGGATCCACATATTCCAATGGACATGATCTTGAGCGGAATAGATATACGGTGGGCATGAATTTCGCAGTCACAACATGAATGAAAGAATAAAATTTTCAGGGCTGCGAAATTGGGTAGGCCCAACGGGTTTGAACGATGGAGATCTTGGCAGATTCTTGATGTATAGTAGAGATTGATTTCACAATGGGAATAAGTAGGAAATTAATCAGGTAGGAGGATTGCAAAATCAAGTAAGAGCTGCATCGTTGGATGGTTAAGATTTATGGTATATCAATATCTACAGTTGGAAATTATTTCATAATGAAAAGATGCAAGGAAAGGTAGAAAGATGAAAGCTGCGAAATGGAGATAAAGGGTGGATGAAATGAATGGTGTGGATTTGATCATGGAAAAATCTACGGCTCAAAATTATTTCACAAGGAAAACATGCTTACTATGAGTATAGAAACAAATATGTGAAATTGGTTAAAGTAAATGAAGATCAATGTCTTATAAAAGGACATATCCAGATCAATGGTTACAGTTCAATTTCAAATTGTGAGCTGCAGGAAGGATAAGGGGGGTAACGTTGTAATGAAGGGAAATAATGGAATAAGTTGGTAAAAGGATCGACGACAAAAAATGAATCATGTAGGATAGAAGGATGAGAACTGTTTCTATTGCAGAAGATGCAAGATTGATAGGAATATAAAGAATTATAAAAATAGATTGCATGTGAAATTGGGTTATTATTTTATTCTCTTGCATTGAAAAATGAAAGCTAAAACTAGTGCAGAAGCAACCAAATCATATGGTCACTGGTATCCTTTGGTCACTTGTCAGTACACTAGGTAGGCCTTTGTCTCTTCTGAAACTATATAAAATGGCTCAGATTGAGAATGTAGAGGCCCGGAACCTAGAATACCATAATATTGAAGAGTTGTTTGAAGATAGAGATGCAGAGGTTTTTTATGCTATTTTAGTCAATGGACCTATTGATACTATTAAGAAGAATAAAAAACTACTTAAATACCAAGTAATCAATATTCATAATGTTTACCAGTCTTACTTCCACTTTTTCACTACTAACCAAAGCCTAAAATGCCAAGAATTTATTGATTGGTGTGCTAACAATTATTCTCTTTCTGAAAGAGTGATAATGGATATTTCTCGTTCCAAATTCCTATGTCCTGTTAATTCTCTGGTCATTAGAAAAACCCTATTAGTCCCTGATGAATTCACCCTGAAAGCTAAGGAGTACAATGAGGATTCCATATTTCAATTCTTTAGAGTCCATAATAGAGAAAAAACAAGAATTCTTTAAGAAGTGTTTCAAACCAAATGTCAATCTATCAGACCAACAATTTCGACTTGATACTAGCCTTTTCAATGAAGAAACCCAGTACACTGTAACCCTGTTGAGTTAGTTTTTAGGTTTAGACATGGACAAGTATATGATTGAGCCCCTTATGAGTCAATTGTTTGTTCTAAGTACTTATCCAGTTGAGTTTGAAGATTCAAATTAGTTAGTACAATTTTTATGCCTTTAATTTGATGAATTCTTAGATGAGAACATTCATTGTCATTTAATGGATTTCCGAAAGAGAACGAATTTCAGATTTTAGTCCTAGTTACTGAAAATGTTTCTTTCATTTAATGAGGAAAATATGCAGACTCTAGAGATGGTACTTATTGATGAAATGAACAAAGATTACACTAAGTTTATGAACTTTCTCATGTCAGAAGTGTATAATGCTATTTTTCAAAAGAATCTTCCCAGGGTATTGCTGGAAATGAGAATATATTGCAGCTTTAGGTGATTGGTTCTTGTTTGAGAAGGGAACATTGATTAGGTTGTATGGTTTTTTTCATCCACCCTATTTTTTTCCTTTCGTCTTGACTCCTAGAGTGTTCTTAATTGAATTTATTAGACAAAAGCTAATAGTGGAGACTGGACACTTCTTAAATTTCAGGAAGTCTACTAAAATCAATTATCCATGTGTTGCAGGCCCATTTATTATCAACAACAAAGTTTCCCTGCCAATGATAGAGTGTTTGCTAAAAGAGATCGGATTTTTTACAGAACCCTTTGTTAACTATGATCCTTATCATGTTATTTCAAACAGAAGAACAGCTCTGAAAATAAATCCTTTTGAGCATGAGGAGATTGATGAATTAACAGAGGCCACAAATTGGTATGATTATCCAAAAGAGACTCAAAATGATACTGATATGAAAGAGGATTCAAATTATGTTGTAAGAGAGATTGCTTCATTACATCCTAGCACTTCCAAGTTGACCTTAGTAGTTGAGAACATCACACCTTTGGTGAGTCATTTAGAAAGGACTAATAATTGAGATTTTTCATATGCTATGGATATTGAAGAGGAGGACACCACTAGAAATCCTAAGAAGCAAAGAGTTAAAATAGAAGAACAAGTTATCCAGACTACATAAGAAGATAAAGGAAAGAAAATATGAAAGTGAGAGGACTTGTTTGTGAGATGAAGGAGTATGAATTTTCTTATACACCAACTAACTCCACATCTCAATTAAAAAAAAGATATAATTGTTGGATAAATACAAAGAAACTAAAGATATGACTTCAAAGGAAACTTTGAAGTCGTATTCAAAGCAAGGAAAATATCTAATCAAGATGTATCCCTTGTTTCTATTAGAGATTATTCCCAAAATACTCTGAATTTGGCCTTGGCAACCAAGAATAGAGTTAGCGAAATGAAGATGGACTTGGAAAATATCCCTATCCTTGACATGATACATTTGAACAAGAAAACAGGGGATATTTTATTTACTGATCTATTGAAATCTACCTTGAAATTATCAAAATTTTAGACCAATAAAAGAAAAATCGAGAATCCGTTGAGATAGGAAAAGGTGGAGAACAAATCCCACTAGGCACAAATAAAAAATTTACAGACAGATCTACTGGCTGCTGAGAGCCAAGACGACAAGGAAGAATGGATACATAAGTTTTTAAATGAAAAGAGAAAATTCTATCCAATTGTTGAAAAAGAAACTAAAAATACCTTGTACACAGTGGATACCAGGACCTGAATTAGTTGAAATGGAGAAGGAAAAGTAAATCTTGAATAATGAGCTAAATGATTGCAAGGGTAAATTACTAAAATTTGTTGAAAAAGAGAAACAGTGGTAGAAAGACATGGATTTGGTGGTAGAGAGTGAGAAGACTATGAACGGAAAATTTGATGAAATGGAAAAGAAGGTACATGAGAAATAAAAAGAGTTACAAGATAAGGAGAAAGAATTAGAATTGAAAATTAGTCCTCCTATAACTGAATCTAGTGAACAAACAATTGTCTAGGATATGTCACAAGTTAGCCTAAAATATTTACAGTTAAAGGGATTAAAAAATCAAAATAAAAACCTGGAAAACCTGGCATTGCAAAGAGGACAAGAGAGAAAAACTTGGGAAGCCAAATCTCAATATTGGGAGGCCAAATGACAGGAATTGCTAACCAAAAACGATAAATTAATGAAGCAAGCAACATGTCAATTACTAGTACAGGGGGAAAACATATCATTTGGGACACCATCATAGAAGAAGAAGACAATTTCAAACCCTTCCTTGACTATGTATTGGATAAAGAAGTGGTGATTCATTCATTTAGGAAAATTATGGCAGTAGCCAAGGAAAAATTGAACAAAAAGCCAGTTGACTATGCCAATAATTCCATCAAATTTTTGAATGGTTTGTTAGAGGATGATTTGAAAAAGGAAAACATCTAGGATAGAATATCATTTATGACCTGGTCCAGAAAGGTAGTAGGTAAGTATCACCATTTAGACATAGTTTAGGCCAAAGTTGAATTTATGGCACATCAAGTAAAGCTTTTTATTGATATGTTTGATCCTTTATTTAAGAAAGGGATCCCATTCTTTTTGGGAAGAAAAAGGTGCAATGTTGACTCATAAGGAATACCATGAAAAGCTGATTGAATTCATATTAGATCACACCAGTTTCGTTGATATGAACCAATCCTTGTCTAGCAAGATGATTGTTGATAAATTGGATGATGAATTTTAGATAAGTTTTTTCGCTTTTAAAGAGGCATGTGCACATCTACAAAATTATTGTTGTAGGGATCATATTGAATTACACATGTTGGAAAAAGGAAATGTCTACTTTGGAGATACCTTCTGCAGACCAATGGAAGACATTAGAAAAGTTCAAAAGAACTAAGTACACGTTGCACACTTGAAGACATGAATATTGTGGAGATTTAAATGTTGAAGAGTAGTTATTAGGCACTAGTTTTTTCTTCTAGAAGCTGTTAGCAGTTAATAAGTGTTGATTGACACATGTAAAGGAAGTTATGCCTATTTTTAGTAGTTAGTTTTATTTCAGCTCATGGAGCAATTGTATAAGAACCTCTAAGTTGTATGGAAAAAGGGTTGGAACCCATGATATTTTCAGTTATGTATTTTGAGATTTATCTTTAATAAAATTGTAGAGCCTAATGTTGTCCTTTCATCAAAGATTCATGTGTTATTTCTAATTACAGTATGTAATTTCTCTTCTTTGTGAATGTCTTTCATGTTTTACGTTCCTTTATGTACTCCTTCATGTTTGAAATGAGTGTTTAATGGTTCAGAATTAATATATGTATATGCTCTGGATATTATTTTAGTTATCCACAAATCTTTTCAACTAAAATTAATGCAGAATTCATCTTATGGTGCTATGTGTTGATGGACTGTCCTTGTTTCTTTCTTATCACTAGACAATCAACATTTTGACTATAACTGAATGGATATATTTCCTTTGTTGAAATTCCTATGCAAATAGCCTTGTGATTCATTCATTATATATTTCAAATCCATATCCCATTGTTTACTTGCCATGTTTCAACCAATAATATAATCTGAATTTTTATTTTTATTTTCATTATTGGCCATGTTAAACAATTAGTGAGAGATCCCTCTTTGGAAAGAAAGAAACTGGCTTTCTTTCTTAAATTGGTTCTGTTGTTACCTTGATTTTTCCTTCCCACAACCTGAGGTAAATTTTGAGTGCTAACAACAGGATTCCAATTTGTCTCATAGGAAGAAAAAGGTGTCACAAACTATCTATATTTAGCAGATGAAAAATGGTAGTGAAGACCCTTGGTCAAACACAACGAAATAAATGTGTTGAAGGATATATAGCTATCAAAGGAAGAGTAGAGTTGTCACATAATGAACTTGAGTCACAGAAATGATAGCTTCCAGTAATTAATTTAAAAATGTGAGCGATTTTGATGGGTCATTTTTGGTCATTTTTTTCATTATTGCACAATAACTACCACTAATATGACAGGTGAGTGACGTTTTGCATGGTGGTTTCCTTACAATAATTTGAATGACTATCCCATGTGGTGGAAATCAGTGCCACCTTTCCATTAATTTTCCACTCATGTGACTGATTGAATGAGTAGACGTTACCACCTTTGCACCCAAGTTTCAGTTCATTATGCTGGATCTGAGTGAGAGTGTCCATTGTTGTTTGAAACTACAAGAGTCAAGGTGATTTTTCTATAGACTATGGTTATTTCTATGTCTAGGAAAAGCACGTTTGCAGAATCGGATGTCGAGACACCTTCACCCATATCCATTATGGAATACACTATTGGATATGTTCCATCACATGACGTGGTTGCAAAATAAGCTAAACAAATCCCATTCACCCCTGAAGTGAGGTTACGAACAGACCCACCTAACACATCGAAGAGGAAACAATCTAGTATCCATAAGAAAGAAACACCACCACCACTATATGATGAAGAACCAAGCTCCTCCTCCATTTTTCCAGATTATGTTCCACCCAGACCAACTAATGCCCCTAAAATTAAAATCTCGAAGAATGCAAGGTACCCACTAGTAGCATTGGCCATACCAAAAGGAGTTCAGATAATGGAAAACATACTCCCAAATCACAAGAAAATAAGTTTTATCGACCATGACCTAAGGAAATTTCTAGAGTTTGCAATCAACAAATGTAAGGATGTTTTCTGCAAGATAGAGGATGTCCCTAAACAATTATTTCCAATGGAATGGGAAAGAGGAATTGACATAGTTGGTTTGTTGTTGCTCATGCACATGCCACATTTCGATTGCAGTTTTGAGATGAATGCATGTGTTAAAGAGTTGGTAGTTTCATTCCATGGTGGATTTCTATGGCTTGACCGGAAGGTTTATATTAATGTCGAGCTTATATCATTGATAACATGACTCCCACTTGTAGGTGTCGACCCAACACCATTTTTTTTCTAGAAAAGAACATGACAATTCATTCACGGGTAAGCTCAAAGAAAAGTATGAAATGACAAGAGACACTAGAGGATTTTCCATCACCTCTATCAAAGATTATACTATTCGGTTCACAACTAAATCCCTATCTAGCAAATTGTTGTGCATGATGTGATCGAAGCAGTGGACGAAAGGGATGATTGCTATGACAATGTTATGCAATAGGTGTTCAAATCAATTGGTCGCAATATATGCTAAATGAACTGTTAGCAGATGAACAGGAGACATAATAGAAAGGTTGTGCATTTCATTATTCATGGATAATTATTTTGATTTTTTTTGTTGCATGGTCAGAAACAATAAACTACCAAGGGGTAGATGTGTCAGTTCCATGTCAAGGAGCTCGATACCAGAATATATGGTTCAAGAAAGATTTAAAGCAGAGGAAAAAATACAACAATATATAGTTCTTTTTGCATGTAGAGGCCCTACGACATCATGTCAGAAAGCAGGCTAGAATTACCAAGGATATTGTTAAAAGGTTTAGAAAATTTTTCAAAGTTTAGGCTGCAACTCATCATATCGCGTTATAGCTGCGAAAAGACCCATGACACTAGTGTCTTTCAAGATTGTTGGAAGAATGGATAGTTCCTATTGCATATGACTAGTTATCAGACGATGAAGAGGTGTGACAGAAAGATCCATTGATGCATAAGGATGCGAGGGAAGGAGAAAACCCACTAGAGGAAAACCCAGAGGAATACCAAGAGGAAAATCCATAAAATACCCAAAAGGAGTCAATCACGACTCTGATAGACCCAGTAGTAGGGGAAAATAATAAGCAAATAGAGAATTATGTGAGGCATCATAAGAAGAGGAAAGGCGACAAAACAACTAGAAATACCATCCTTACTAACATTGATTACACATTGTTCACAGAAATAATGACTGATATTTCCAATCAAAGCCTCCAAGGGATATATGAGCGATAAACATAGCTAACTAGCATCATCACACACTTATTACAAATTCTTAGTAAGGTTGTGAAAGAAATAAGAGTGGTGGCTGACTATGGACTGCAATTGTTTGAGTCATAGGACTTAGCTGGATTGTTGGAGGAACGACCTAGTAATGTGTTAATATACATCCCACCAATTCTTAAGTGGTTGGATAAGCACTTGACTTGGGGAAAACAAAGAGAAATTTTATGGAAAAAATCTTGTGTAGGCCATGGCATGATATATTTCTCTGCACTGTCGGTGTACAAAGTATTTTCCATTTAGAATTTTGCAGTCACATAAATGAGGGTTAGATAAGGTGCATTGGTTAAGAAAGTTAGAGAATTGAATAAGAATATTAATGAGAGGAAGAAAAAAATCAAAGAAGTAGAACAAAAATCCAAGACCTAGGAGGAAAACATACATTGACTCGACATGGCTCTAACACTTGTTTACAACAATTTTACTAATGAAGGAATTACCCATGAGATGTTTGAAAAATACAAAGTGTTTTGAATTAGAGATATTGCAGAGAACATATGCAAGAAGGTTACAGATTTGGAAGAACATGTGACACCCAGTACACCTCTAGAAGTATTGGAAGGAAGAAGAAATGCATCCACATATGCTGTGAAGATAATAGAAGAAGCAAAGTCACTTTGTGTTAAAGCATTCAAGCAATTTTCTCAAACATGAGAAGCTTTGATCGATGATGAGGAGTTAGAGAAATTCGTTGAGAAGCTGCACACTGTGGAGACAGAGGTTAACCGGATAAAGAGTGAAATGAAGAAGCTTCCATTAACAAAGAAAATGGCTAAGGATGTTGAGATGAAGAATTTACAGCAACAAGTAACAACACTATGAACATAGAAACAACAAAGGACTGAGAGGATTGCAGAATTACAATATGAGGCATAGAAAGTTATAGGTATCATTCAACCTATACATGAGAAAGTTCAATAAACATTGGGATCCATAGGACTTAATACTTCAGAACACATCAATTATGAAGTTCTGGAAACATTACAGAAGACAAAATCGAAGGTGCAACAAGAGAGAAGAGAAGGTAGTGAAATTATTCCAAGAATTTCAAGGCAAGGTCAAAATCACAGAATTTTCATACTAGTGTGGTTGGTGATGTGCTAAAGGTGATTGTTGGGGGACTGTTGGCCTTGGGAAAATATAGGTAGAATTTGACCATAATTCTAAGGGGTCAGTACTTCTAGGAAATTGATACTTGTTCTTCATAGTGACTTTGTTTAGCTGTTTATAATCAATACGCAACCAGAGTGTATCATCTTTCTTTTTCACAACTAGGGATGGTGTTTTCCAAGAAAACACACTCAGTCTGAGGCATTTCTTTTCCTACAATTCCTGTAGCTGCATTTTTAGCTTCAGCATTTTTGGTATGCTCACCCTACAAGGAATCTAGGATATTGGTGCTGCTTTCGGCACAAGTTCAAGGGTAAAATTAGTGTCACTCTTCACTGGAATTTTATCAGGAAGAACATTCCCGACTTCCTGTAACATATGAAACCCATCCAATCTAGGAGTACCATTATCTGCTATCTCCAAAACATGAGCTGCATACACCCTATGACCTTTCCCATAGAATTTCTCTAGTTGCATTGAAGAAGACTTTCTTCCTGAGATTAATTTTGGAAAGCCTTTCAGAACCCTTAGGTTTCCTTCTTCATCCAAGATATCAAAAGTTTTGTTGTAAATATCAAGTTTTTCTCTGTGTGCTTCCAACCAATCCATTCCAATGAGGACATCATATGATTTAAATGGAAAAATATTCAAATCGACCCAGGTGACCAACTTGTCCATGACTAATGGACATTTCATTAGTGCCTCACTGACTTTCTTCTTGATTCCAATGGCTAGTTGGACTAACCATGATCTCCTATGATTTTATTTGTTCAAAGTTCCAATCTCAACAAGTACAGGGGTGATATGGTTGTGAGTCGATCCAGGGTCAATAAAAAAATAAACAGTCTATTAAGAAATCTTGCCCTCAACTTCCACCATAGTCAAGTTATTACCTACCCAGTGGTCTTCTAATGATCCATAAATTTTAGGAATAATCCTTGCTTCCTAACCCACGGTGTCAGTTTCTTGGGTGCTAGGGGCTTGGCCCTCATTCCTATTCACAAGTGGACAATTCCTTTGTAGATGGAATCCTTCACATCCCTAGCATTTTAGTGGTTCCTTTAGCTTTTCCTTCATTATTTTGGCCGGTTCAAGCAGAGCTTATGATGGTTTCCTTCACTGCTTCAGGAGGTGAGAAGGTTTAAAATATTTCTTCTTTGGTTTAAGCTTTTCGTTCTTCTTTTGGGAATTTTTCCTACTCCCTTCTACCTTTATTAACTGATGACCAAAGTTTACCTACCTTTGGAGATCTGCCACATTCTGGAGCATGGTTGTAATCAACTGGTTTTTTTCTCCCATAGCTTTGACCAACATTTTATTTTCTTTCTTGCAATCCTGTAACTCTGTCCTCAAGATTCTTATGGTAACTATAGCATATGGGAAACTCTCTTATTCCCCCTTCCCAATAGTCTCAGCTCCATGACGTTGGGTATTGTAATATGGAATTACATATCTTTCTTCATGTGGACAAATTCGATGCAAATGGGGTCCTCCACATCTCCAGCATTTGAGCGGCATTCTGCCCTCTTATGGATCCCTTATATTTTTCCCAACAGTGTCTTTTCCATTCTCACAGGGATCCCATGCGTCATTCATGCTGTTACTTTTCTGGTCATTGATATTCTTTGACCTCCCTAGGTTGGGCCAAGATCAATTCTTCAATCTACCCTGTGGTTCTACAAAATGTGTTAACAACATTGTTTGCTAGTCAATCTCATAAATTTAAATAATTACTTACCAGTTGCTTCTTGTAGTCACAAACGGTCAATGGGTCTTTCATCATGTTGGCTAAGTTTAGTAATTATACTAATTAGCACTCTTCTAAGTTTAGTTATTTTCTACAATAGTGAATGTATTGCCTTTATTAGTGCTCTCCATGGCCCATTGAGGCCCAAAGTTGGAACCTAACTCTGATACCACATTGTCACATCCCCTCCCACCCTGGAGGAGAGAACGCAAACCAACTCTTCTACCTGAGTTACCTATCTCTGATTCTTCATTCATATGATGATTCTTGATTCTTTTTTTTCTTTTAAATATCTATAGAAGCACGAATTCTCCCTACTAACATTCCAATCCAAACCATGTATAACTCTTTATCTTCCCCAATTGCAGAGAGATCGAATGGTGGAGAATCATCCCACGGAAAACCAATGGTGCAGAGAGCTTCACTTGTAGAATTAGAAACATATAAAATTTCACTCTCACACCCCACATCCCACATGCCGCATGCAGAATAGCCGTAGAGGAGATAAAAGTTGAGGAAATCAAAATTTACCATAAGCCATTTCCACATCCCGCACCCCACATCCCACAATTACGAAAAGGAAAATGTGGAAAGCATGTTTTTCAAAATGAATTTTCTGCATTTCACATCCCACATCCCGCAAGTTGTGGAAAGGAAATTGCAGAAATTAGATTCCATAAAACGACTTTTTTGCAATCCACATCTCGCATCCCACAAGTTGCGAAAAGTAAGTTGTGGAAAGGAAATTTTAGAAAGGAGATTTTGCAAAACAAATTTTCCACATTCCACATCCTGCATCCCGCAAGTTGCGAAAAGTAAAATGCTGAGATCGAAATTTCTAAAGAAATTTTCCGCATCTCACAAGTTGTGGAAAGGTTAAATCTGTAGAATTTCGATCTGATAATGAAAATATTCTAAGTCTGAAACCGATTTTTAAGCATCTAGGCCATTGCCAATCTGGCTGATCTATATTCATAACAACTTAGAAAATTCATTGAAGTAATTAAACATATAGATGCATCATTGAAGAAATATAAAATGGAAACAAAACACATTTCATTCAAGCATTCATCATTTCATGTTAATTTATAAACAAGTACAGTTGTAGGGATTGAAACACAACAGATACTTATCTTTATCTTGTCCCACAACCAGCTATGTCATTGCAATGTTCCACCCAATCATAGGCTAGTGTGCTCATTAATCTCTCAGCAACATTGCCACCCCCGAGCTGGACATGATTTCCCCAAGGGATAAGTAACACTAACTGAATTCCCCATAGCCAAGGATACAATAAAAATCATACAAGCCAAAATAGTTGGGCTTATTAGGCTTACAAAGGCAATGATTTACACATAGCCAAAGTTTATACAAGTCACAGCTAAGCCAACAGATGGGTTTATCAGGCTAGCAACCAAGCCATCCTTCAATTTGGGTTTATCAGGCTTACACAGATAGAGGTTTACACTTGGCCAAAATTCACACAAGACAAATCCAAGCTGACAAATGGGTTTATCAGGCTACCATCCAAGCCAGTTCAGATACCACACAAGGATGGACATACAATGATTACAGTTCTGGGACTAAAGAAACATTACAGAGGCCAACAAGGATGTACACACAGCGATTACAGTTCTAGGTTCAAGAAAACATTACAAAGGACTAGGAATGCATGCACACACAACAATTACAAACTTATGAGCATTGCATGAGCTAGATTGACTGATACCATCCCAGAATCAAAATATTCTTGCTGGTTTTATTAGTTCAGAATGCTAATCATAGTTTCTGGGTATGCATGTTCAAGAAAACGATTGGTAGACAGGGAAATCATGAAGGAGGAAACAAAACTGACAGGATAGGAAAATAAAATGTGAAGAATGAGTGAATGAATCCATGATCCATCAACAAAATGTCCTGTCATTTTTCCAAAATGTGAGGGAAGGTGAAACATGAACGTATGAGGGAATGGAATGCATTTTGGGTGCTTTTCTTGCCCATGAAATAAAAAACACAATTTTTAGAAATGGTGCTCTACCTATTTTGGCCAAAAGTCTTCCCATTCCCACCAAATGGCTCAAGGTTAAACATCCCCCCCTTATCCTTTACGAAAATGATGCCCCCATCTATTTAATGTTTATGGCACATAGCTGGCTGTAGGTTTTTAATTAATTTGTATTTTACATGACGTCTCAAGCATACCGTGCCTAGCTAACACATAAACCATTGGCATTGATTCTAACCATTAAACACAAACACAAAACCAATGGCAGGGGCTTCGCCTCGAGCTCCTTGCCATGATTTAATAAAATATTCATATCATTTGAAATTTAATATCATAGGGTCAAAAACTGAGGTGTTACATTCCCCTCCCCCTTCAATAGCAATGCCATCAGTTCTTAACAATTTAACAAAATAGAAAACTACACTGGCACCGCCCTCGGTGCTTTGCAAAAATTGAACCAATAATGAATGTACCAGGCACATGGCATACTCCATCTCCCACGTATATTCCTTAGGACCACAGTTCTTCCTCCAAACCTTTTTTTGTCCAATGGCATGATCTAGAGCTTTTCTAAGTCCCTTCTTGCATGCATCAACACGTACCACATGATCTTGTTCTAGGACTTGGAGAATCCTTCTCCTCAGCTTGGAACATTTCCAATTACTTTGGAAACCAACAAAACCTATGCCCAAGCCTCGAGAAATCAATAAATTCTTGTGTTAGTATTCACAAGACTTTACAAAATTGTAAATTAATCACATGCACATGTATATCGACATAGAATCAATCAAAACAAATTGTCAAGTGAACCAAATACTTATCTGCATAAGTATCTTCTCCTGGTTCCATAGGTATCCGAATTGGCTTTATACAGCCATTGCATTCACAACCCTGCCCCACCCATACCTGGGTGTGCATTAAAGGGTATCCAAAATTATGCAAGCCTTAGATTACCTGCAAATATCTTTTAATCGAGATCTGGAAGCTTTACTTCAGAGCCTAAAACTCCCTCTAGGCTCTTACCAAGCTCGGTGCCCCTTTTTCGGACACCACAACAAATCAGTTCACATGTCATATTTATTCCTATAAGATGCAATCTATAATAGGTTTTTCAAAACTATGGCTACATCATATGCTCATGTATTTTTACAGAAAATCAATAACAACAAAAATTTGATAAGAAAACTAAATAATTATCTGTATGACATCTCTCAATCGAGATCTGGTAGCCCTGTCCAGATCCCAATACCTCTCTGGATGCTTAATAGAAGCTTTTCTTAAGGCTCAACACTTCCTCCCAGTGCCAACTAATGCACAGGAACTTAATTTCTAGGAACCATAACAGATTAAGTCACATGTCAGATTCATTTTCAAAGGATTTATTTCTTAACAAGATTCTCAAAATCTAAGTTGAATCATTATGTACATCTATTTTTTTTAGAAATTAAACAGATATGTGCTAAGTAATCAAATACTTATTTGTGTAGAATTTTGTGGCCATGGTCATCCCATCTTCAGAGCCTAACACCTCCTTGATGCTTAATGACAACTCTAGCATATGGGCCTAACGCCATTCCCAAGTGCTCACCAATGCTCAGGAGATTACTCTCCAAACACCATAATACCTAGGGGTTATTCTCTTCATGAAGCCCCCACTCTCATGATAGTCCCCTTACTGCATGAATGTGTTCAGAAAGAAGTATATCCAGATGTCTTACTCCTTGAGCATCCCCATTGATGCATATCAGTGCCTAGCTAGCAGGGGGGAATAGAAGCTATAAACATCCCATACATCCTTCTAGAGGAGCCATGTATTCTCTGTATATGTTGTTGTTGTCTTATCTACATCACATATAGATATGCAGTTTACATCAGATATTGAAAAAAATATTTCAACCATAGGTGTTTGAACCTATTCTAGACACACCCCTCCGAGAAGCTATGTGTCCAAGTACATCCTTCCAAGGAGCCATGTATGCCCAGTACACATTTTCATCATCTCTCCTGCATTACATATAAGAAGGCAGTTCACATGAGATGTCATAGATTTTCAAATCTATTTTTTCCTAGATAAATCCAATTATCAATGATCAGATAACATTGATAGTCATATCAAAATTTGAATTCAAAATTATGTTTCCCACAGAAAAATCAAATTATGCATTCATGAGTTCATCCCCATATTGTTTGGCTTTTGCAAGTAGGAGTAGTCATCCCTTATTTACACACACTGCCCAAAACCTAGACATTCACATATAACGTGTCCTCTTGACACCATTTTAAATCAGCCAAACAATTAATACATTCAATTAACAACAGAATTCAAAAAAACAAATATGAAGTTGAAACATTATTCTGTTCCAAAATAAAAATAAAAATTAGTCATGCAATATTTCTCATAGAATATGGCAGTTTTGCTGCCTTGGTTTCAGCTTAGTTCATTCTATGTGCAATCTTCATGAAGGGTCCTCTCTTCATGGAACTACAAGTTCTCATGCATGCTTCCACAAACTATACATAGACTCATCTTTTCCTACAAAATACCCTTCAACGATCTTCCTGCAACACCTTAAAGCATTATTCATGAGGCACATAAATGTATCTGGTGCATTTGGTACTACTGCAAACTTATCAGATCCATACCTTGCTTCGAGGGTTGTCTTATGAACATTTTCATACGTGATCCTTACCTGTTGTTTGCCAGACCTTAAGTCATTTCTGGAAAATACTTTTTCTCTTCTTATTCATTCTAACGGGTCAACACTTCTAGGCAATTGATACTTGTAACTCTTCATAGTGACTTTGTTCAGTTGTTTATAATCAATACACAACCATAGAGTATCATCTTTCTTTTTCACAACCAGGGATGATGTTTTCCAAGAAAACACACTTGGTCTGAGGTACTTCTTTTCCAGCAATTCCTGTAGCTGCATTTTTAGCTTTAGGGTTTCCAGTATGCTCACCCTAAAAGGCGTCTAGGATACTAGTGTTGCTTCCGATGCAAGTTCAAGGGTAAAATTAGTGTCACCTTCACTGTAATTTCATTAGGAAGAACATTCCCGACTTCCTGTAACATATGAAACCCCTCCATTATAGGAGTACCATTCTCTGCTATCTCCAAAATATGAGCTGCATATACCATGTGACCTTTCCCATAGAATTTCTCCATTTGCATTGCAGAAGACTTTCTATCTGAGATTACTTTTGAAAAGCCTTTCACAACCCTTAGGTTTCCTTCTTCATCCAAGCACTCAAAAGTCTTTTTATAACAATCAAGATTTTCTTTGCGTGCTTCCAACCAATCCATTCCAATGAGGACATCATATGATTTAAGTGCCAAAATATTCAGATCGACCCATGTGACCAACCCATCCATGACTAATGGACATTTCGTTACCGCCTCACTAAATTTCTTCTCGATTCCAATGGCTAGTTGGACTAACCATGATGTCCTATGCTCTGATTTCTTTGAAGTTCCTATATCAACAAGTCCAAGGGTGATATAGTTGTGTGTGGATCTAAGGACAATCAAAATAGAAATAGTATGTTTAGAAATCTCACCCTCAACTTCCACCATAGTCGAGTTATTACCTACCCAGTGGTCTTCTAACGTTGCATAAATTTTAGGAATAATCCTTGCTTCCTGACCCATATTTTCAATTTCTTGGGTGTTAAGGGATTGGATTTCATTCCTATTCGCAAGTGGACAATTCCTATGCAGATGGAATCCTCCACATCCCCATCATTTGAGTGGTTCCTTTATCTTTTCCTTCATTATTTTGGCAGGTCCAATCACATCTTTTGATGGCTTCCTTCATTACTTCAGGAGGTGAGGAGGATTAAAATATTTCTTCCTTGGTTTAAGATTTTCATTCTTCATGTGGGAATTTTTCCTACTCCCTTCTTCCTCTGTTAACTGATTCCCATAGTTTATCTGCCTTTGGAGATCTGACACATTCTGTAGCATGGCTGTAATTAGCTAGTTTTGTTCTCCCATAGCTTTGACAAGCCTTTTATTTTCTTCCTTGCAATCATGTAACTCTGTCCTCAATATTCTTATGGTAACTGCACCATTTGGGAAACTCTCTTGTTCCCCCTTCCCAACAGTCTCAGCTCCATGAAGTTGGGTATTGTAAGTTGGCCTTACATACCTTTCTTCATGTGGAGAAATTCGATGCAAATGGGGTCCTACACATCTCTGTTAAGATTCTCTATGCTAAGCTAGATTATCAGCATTCAATTCAATTTCACAATAACAATAGCATACAGGCTCACTGAAATAAAGAGTATCACAAGATCAACATAGATTTACCCTGGGAAAACCCTAAAGGGAAAAACCCAGCAAGAAAAGCTTCCTTAATATAGATGATCAAAAAGATAAAAGATAAGACTTTAGACTGGCCCTTCTCCTCCTTGCATATAAGAGTCTCTCTCTCTCTCTCTCTCTCTCTCATGTGCTACACAAGTGTTTGTCTATGTGTTCAAATGAGGAGCACTTCACTCCTTTTTATATTCTTTTTTTCACTTGGATTTTCACTCAACCAAGTCGGCCCCACTAAACTTGACTGGGACGAATTCTCTAGGAGGATTCAAAATAGCTCATTATTATATTTCGAAGCGTGCTAATGACTCGACTTACAAAGGAGGGGTTTTCCTCATGACTCTTTACAGACCTAGTACAATATTAATGATTCTCCCGATAGTAACATCGAGGTACAATGAAATACAAATGATTCTCCCAATAGGAACATTGGGGTACAGTAAGTGAATACACTTCGAAGTTCAATAATTCAACACTCCCCCTTATGAGAAGGGTATTCTACAACAACAACAGTAGGAGAAGGAGAGAGAGCATATTCAACATCATCAAGGTGATACATCTATAAATCATTGGAATCTTTTTCATAATCTTTGACATATAGTCTTCATCTTCAATTTCAGAAGCATCAACACTTTGATTGTTCGGTCGACAATGTCATCATCAACATTTTAGTCTTTTTCAATCAGTAACATCATCATCAATGATACTTTTACCTTTCGATCATCATCATCATCATCAACAATACTTTGAGAAACATCATCAACAATACATCATCAACAATAATCTGATCTTTCGATCAACAACATCATTATAAATACCGTGATCATTCGATCAGAAACATCATCGTCAATACTCTGATATTTCGATCAGCGACATCATCATCAATACTCTAACCTTTCGATCAGCAACAACCTGCAATACACAATACAAAGACAAAAGTCTATGGATCACTTTAGGACTTAATTCCATATATGATATAATCCTACCACATTCTTGAGGACCGAAGTATCCAGATACTATTATGGGATAATCACTCCCTATTAGTTTAGTACTTAGGTCCAAGGATGATGTAATCCTACCACATTCTCAAGGACCGAAGTCACCAGACACCATTACAGTATAATCACTCCCTATTACTTTAGGACTTATGTCCAAGGATGATGCAATCCTACCACATTCTCAAGGACCGAAGTCATCGGATACTATTACAAGATAATCACTCCTTATCACTTTAGGACTTAGGTCCAAGGATGATGCAATCCTACCACATTCTAAAAAACCAAAGTCTCCGAATCACTTGAGGACAATTGTCCAGGGATGATACAATCCTGCTTATTTATCGGAGACATAAGTCTACAGATCACTTTAGGACAGGTGTCTAGGGATGATACAATCCCACTGCAACCTCACTTCTCCCCCTTTCAGGGAAGGTCTTTTTGAACAACACCAAGCTTGTCTCGAAATTATTCAAACTTTATTTGGGACAAAGGCTTTGTCCATACATCAACAAATTATTCATTGGTACTCACACACTAGAGGCTTATGGCTCCCTTTTGTATCATATCTCGAATGTAGAAATACCGCATTTCTATGTGCTTCGATTTATCATGGAACACTGGGTTCTTTGTCATCTTTACACAACTATGATTATCACATAGAATCTTTGTGTTATCCAACTCCAGGTTAAATAGACTTGGCATTAGATTTCAAATCCATATGGCTTCACAACTAGCAGAGCAAGCTGCTATGTATTCTGCTTCAGCCATGCTACGAGAAACACTGGATTGTTTCCTTCTAAACCATGAAATCATAGCAGATCCCAGACAATAATATCCAACTGATGTGCTTTTCCTGTTTGAGACACTTCCAGCCCAATCTGCATCTGTATAGCCAGACAATCTATATTCATGGGTTCCATCATAGTATAGAACAAATTCTATAGTTCCTTTCAGATATCTCATCACATGTTTTGAAGCTACCAAGTGAACATGTCTAGGTTGAACTAGATACTGAATCAAGGTGTTCACATCAAAATAGATGTATGGTCTCGTATTTGGTAGATACATCAATGACCCAATAATATGTCTATATTGAATCACATCCACTAACTCTGATGATTCATCAGCCAACAACTTTAGGTTGGTATCCATGGGTGTGGCCATAGATTTACATTCCAACATATCAAATCTTTTCAAAATTTCTACTGCATACTTTCCCTAATTGAGAAATATTCCTTCTGAACTTTGCCATACTTCCAGACCTAGAAAATAGTTCATTTTTCATCTCAAATTCCTCAGAGAGCTTCTTCTTGCATTCTTTAATCTGTTTCTCATTCCCTATAAAAAATAGTTCATCCACATTCAGAAATAGTATGACAGGTTCATTATCTATAACCTTGAAGTAAAGGTTGGGATCGTCTTTACTCTTGGTAAAGTCCAAGCTCACAAGGAAACTATCTATTCTTCCATACCAAGCTCTAAGAGCTTGCTTCAGCCCATACATAGCCTTCTTCAACTTGCATATGTGAGTGCGTCTATCTTCAAATTCAAATCCTTGTGGTTGTTCTATGTATACTTCTTCCTCAATCACACCATTCAAAAAGACTGTCTTTACATCCATCTGGTGTAAGTCCCACTTCATAATGGATGCAAGTGCCATGATGGCTCTAATCAAAGTATACCTTGATACTCGTGCAAATGTTTCTTCATAATCAATTCCCTCTTCCTGAGAGAAACCTCTAGCCACAAATCTTGCCTTGTATTTCTCTATACTTCCATCAGCTGCATGTTTTATCTTGTAAATCCACTTGGAATATACCACACTCTTACCTTCTGGTTTGGGAACTATATCCCACACATCATTCTTCATTATTCAATGGTATTCTTTCATCATTGCTCCTACCCATTCTTTCTTCTGTACATCTTCTTCATATTTTGTAGGTTCTTGATCTACAAGATTGCACATTAAAGCTACGTAGTTGGAAAATGGCTTGGGATTCTTGCTTATCGTTATGGAGCCTTCTAGAGCTCCATATCTTTTCGTTTCTTGTATAATTTCTCTTGCCCAAGCATGATTTATTTTCCGTAATATCTCCATGATGGGAGGTTCTTGTGGTTCTGTCATATCATGATCTTCAGGTGTTTCATCTTTAGGGAGGAATGTAGCCTCTACATTTCTAGGAGGTGCATATTCCTCATATACTTATTCATGTTGACATTTTCTGGATCTCTTGAGAGCTACTTCTTCATCAAATGTTACATCTCTACTAATTTCCATATGATGGAATCCAAGAATGTAAATTTTGAATTCCTTGGATACTTCACAGTATCCAATAAGTATTCCCTTCTTTCCAGAAGGGTCCAACTTGGTTCTTTTCTCTTTCAGTATGTGAACATATACTAGACAATCAAATATCTTGAGGCGACTTACGTCAGGATTATTTCTCATGAACATCTCTTCTGGATTCTTGATTCCAAGGGCACTATGAAATATTATATTTTGTACATAGACAACAGTTCTTGTTGCTTCTTCCCATATATGCATTGGAAGATCTTGATCATATATCATTTTCTTCACTGCCTACATGATGGTTATGTTCTTTCTTTCCGCAACACCATTCTGTTGAGGATTGTAGGGAGTAGTTAGTTCCCTCTTGATTCCAACATATTTACAAGGCTTCAAATTCTTTTGAAGTATATTCTCCACCATTGTCTGATTGGAGTGTCTTGATTCTTTTGTTTGAAAGGTTTTCTATAAAGGCTTTGAATTCCTTGAATTTTTCAAACACTTCGTTCTTTTCTTTCAAGAAGTATATCCGTGTCTTTCTTGAATAGTCATCAATAAATGTAATATAGTATTAAAAAACACTCAAGGATGTGGAGGACATTGGACCACATACATATGAATTAATTAATTCCAACGTACCTTTAGTTTTTGTTTCACTCTTTGGAAATGGATTCTTGATATTCTTTCCTTTTGCACATCCTTTGCAAATTCCTTCATGGTTGATCTTTAAGTTTGGTAGTATCGTCACTACTTTGTTCACATGAGGTAGTGCTTTGTAATATATGTGGGAAAGTTGTATATAACACAATTCCCTAGGGTTAGTGGTCTCATAAACAAGGGATGTTTCTAAATGTCCCTTGAGTTTATACATGCCTCCTTCTTCTTCACCGATAATAACTACATCTTCAATTGAATTTCCTTTGGAACACACGAGTACTTGTCCATCTATGAATGAAAATCTATATCATTTCTTATCTAATGCTGATATAGAAATTAAGTTCTTCTTTAGACCTAGTACAAATAAAACTTCCTTCATCTTCAGGGTGTTTCCTGAATCAAGCTTGTAGATTGCTTCACCAATTCCTTTGATTGGATATTGATAGTCACCTCCTAGATATACTTTCTGAGGAGAGTTCCTTTCTTCAAGTTTTGAAATAATTTTCTTTTGTCCCATCATGTGCTTTGAAGCAACACTATCAATAAGCCATGTGTCTTCTCCAGGTGTTACAGACCCAGGGAGTGCAGAGAATAGTACATACTCTTATGCATCTTTGTCTCTTTCTTTCTTTCTCTGAGGCACTTCTTATTCTTCTTCTTCATCCTCATATTCAGCTAGATGTGCATGATGTCTTTTGTTATTGTTCCTCTTCTTGTATTATTCTTTATTCAAAGGACAATTTCTGGAAATGTGTCCTACCTTATCACAATGAAAACATTGAAAGCTGGAGTAGTCCCTCTTTGGGAGACTTTCTCTTGTTCTTTGAAACTTTCTGGGAGGTTGAGACTCCTTATGGTTTCCCTTCTTGAAGTTGGGTTGACTTCTTCTTCTCTTGGTATGGGTGGCTAGGGCTTGATCATCTTCCTTCAGTAGAGCTTCTCTATTGGCCACTCTAGCCTCCTCTTGAATAAAATATTCCAATACAATATCAAGCTTCATGATTTCCTTTCTAGCACACATAGTTTGGATGAATGAATCCCAGGGTCTAGTAAGACCATTGAGAGAAGTCTCAACCAGCTCATCTTCATCAAGGTTGTATCCAATGGCTTCTAGTTTTTCCTTGAACTGGGAGACCCTTCTGAAATAGTCCTGGATGGATTCTCCATGACTCATCTTGGTGCTCTTCAATTGAGATCTTAGATTCATATTTATATTTAGGTTTCTTCCTTCATACATCCTTGCTAGGGAATCATACATTTCTTTTGGATTCTTCTTGGATGACAGATGAGGGATCAAGTGATCCTTGATAAAGTCTGCAATAATCCTTTGTGCCCTAATCAGATCCTTCTTGTGCTTCTCCTTAGCTTCAGCCTCTTCAGGTTTTGCAACTTATTCCTTGATATATTTATCAAGATCATTATCCTTGAGAATGAGGCCAATTCTGTATTTCCATACTCAGAAATTATCTATGCCTTTTAGTTTTTCCTCAAGCTTGGTACTTGGGGCCATCTTGTTAGGAGATTACAAAAAAATGAAATTCTTGAAAATGAGAAACTGATCTTACCAGGAGATTCACTTGAATGAAGTGAGTTGATTGGTTTGCTTGGTTTCTGGAGATCTCAAGTCTTCACCTTTCAAAACTGTCTTGCGATATTATGTAGTGCAGTTTTCTGGTTCAGTGTCAAACTAAGGTTTGAATTTCCTGGAGATCTACCCACTCAAAAAATTTGATATTAGGCTCAGTGGATGCACTCTAGGAGGGCACAACTTTCTATGCATATAGATCTTCAATAATCAAAATTTCTCCAAAACCCTAATTTCTTGTCGGAGAGGGAGAGAGGGATTTTTCACCTTGTGAAAGATGTCCTATTCAGTTTAGCTCTAATACCATATCAATATTCTCTATGATAAGATATATTATTAGCATTGAATTCAATTTCACAGTAACAATAGCATACAAGATCACTAAAAGAAACAGTATCACAAGATCAACACATATTTACCCTCAGAAAAATCTAAAGGGAAAAACCTAGCAAGAAAATATTCCTCAATATAGATGATCAAAAAGATAAAAGATGAGACTTCAAACTAGTCCTTCTCCTCCTTCTAGATAAGAATCTCGTTGTCTCACATGTGCTACACAAGTGTGTGTCTATGTGTTCAAATGAAAAGGGTTTCACTCCTATTTATATTCTTTCGTTCACTTGAATTTTCACTCAACCAAATCAGCCCCACTAAACTTGAATGGGATGACTTCTCTAGGAGGACTCAAAACAACTCATTATTATATTTTGGAGGGTAATAATGAACCAAATTAAAACAGATGGGTTTTCCTCATGACTCTTTACTGACCTAGTACACTATTAATGATTCTCCCAATAGGAACATCGAGGTACAATGAAATACAAATGATTCTCCCGATAGGAACATCGAGGTACAATGAAATACAAATGATTCTCATGATAGGAACATCGATGTACAATAAGTGAATACACTTCTAAGTTACAATAATTAAACAATATACAACATTTGAGCAGCATTCTTCCCTCTTGTGGATCCCCTGGATTTTTCCCCATAGAGTA
Organism: Pseudotsuga menziesii; assembly: GCA_001517045.1. Taxonomy (NCBI): domain Eukaryota; kingdom Viridiplantae; phylum Streptophyta; class Pinopsida; order Pinales; family Pinaceae; genus Pseudotsuga; species Pseudotsuga menziesii. Next base: position 17,184 of record LPNX011226379.1, on the reverse strand, counting down.
TTTTTCGTGCTTAAAGGGATCCCGCACATCATTCATGTTGTTACTTTTCTGATCATTGATCTTCTTTGACCTCCATGGGTTGGACCAAGATCAATTCTTAAATCTACCCTATGGTTCTGCAAAATGTGTTAACGTCATTTTTTTAAGTCAGTCTACTTACTTGTTTCTTCTTGTAGTCACGAATGGTCAATGGGTATTTCGTCATGTTGGATAAGTTTAACAATTCTATTAATTAGCACTCTTCTTGTTGTAGTTATTTTATACAATAGTGACTGTCTTTTCTCTTTCACTACTCTCCATTTCCCATTAAGGCCCAAAGTTGAAACCTAGCTCTAATACCACATTGTCACATCCCCTCCTGCCCTGAAGGAGAGAACACGACCCAACTCTTCTACCTGAGTTACCTATCTCTGATTCTGCATTCGTATGATGATTTCTCGATTCTTTTTTTCTTTTAAATATCTACACAAGAAATAATTTCCCATGCTAACATTCTAATATAGATTGTGTATAACTATTTATCTTCCCTAATCACAGAGAGATCAAATGATGGAGAATCATTCCGCAGAAAATCAACGATGCGGAGAGATTCACTTACAGAATTGGAAACATACAAATTTTCACTCTCGCACCCCACATCCCTCATGTCACATCCTGCATCCCACATGCGGAATGGCCATTGCAGAGATCAAATTTGCAGAAATCAAAATTTACCATAAGTCATTTCCGCATCGCACCCTGCATCCCCCAATTGCAGAAAGAAGATTTCGCAAAAGAAATTTTCCACATTCCGCATCCTGCAAGTTACAGAAAGCAGATTTCGCAAAAGGAATTTTCTGTATTCTGCATCCCGCATCCCGCAAGTTATGGAAAGTAGATTTTGCAAAAGGACTTTTCTGCATTACGCATCCCACATCCTGCAAGTTGCAAAAAGGAAAATGGGGAAGGGAAAATGCAGAGATCAAAATTTCCAAAGAACTTTTTTGCATCCCGCATGTTGTGAAAAGGAAGCTGTGGAACGGTTAAATCTGTGGAATTTTGATCTACTAATGAAAATCTTCTAAGTCTAAAATTTATTTTTAAGCATCCAAGCCATCACTAATCCGGCCGATCTATCTTCATAACAACTTAGAAAATTCATTGAAGTAATTACACACATATATGCATCATTGAAGAAATATACAACGGAAACACAACACATTTCATTCAAGCATTCATCATTTTATATTAATTTATAAACAAATACAATTGTAGGGATTGAAACACAAGAGATACTTATCTTTATCAGAAGCTTGTCCCACAACCAGCTATGTCACTGCAACGTTCCACCCAACCAAAGAAAACGTGAATGATGAAACATTGAGAGGTTTTATGTGTGAGTTTGCATGCTTAAATGAAATGAATGAATGAATGAATCCATGATCCATCAACAAAACATCCTTCCATTTTTCCAAAACATGAGGGAAGGTGAAACATGAATGCTTGAGGGAATGTCATGCATTTTTCCATGTTTTTCTTTCCCATGCAATAAAAAACATGATTTTCAGAAATGGTGCTCTGCCCATTTTAAATTTCTACCAAAAATATTCCCATTCCCATCAAACGGCTCAAGTTTAAACATCTCCCCCTTATCCTTTAGGAAAATCATGCCCCCATCTCTTTAACGTTTGCAGTGCATAGCTGGCTGTAGGTTTTTATTTAATTTGTATTTTACATAATGTCTCAAGCATAGCGTTCCTGGCTAGCACATGAACCATTGGTGTTGATTCTAACTGCCGAACAAAAACACAAAATCAATGGAAGGGCCTTAGCCTTGAGCTCCTTGCCATGATTTAATACAATATTCACATCATTTGAAATTTAATATCATGGGGTCAAAAATCGGGGTGTTACAATAATACAAAACTTTCCTCTGTCACAACCTCTACCACAACAAGTTACTCAACCTCAATAATTACAACTACCATCTCCTCCCAACCGTCCACACCCCACACAAATTCTTTCCCACCCCATTCCAAACCCCAATAATAAAGCAGTTCATTCTACTTACAATGTTGGATTGCTCCATTATCCCACTTTCCCCACTTATTATATTTCACCTTCTCCACATCAGGAAGTATACACATCATTTCAAGAAGTTCCTACTGCATTGTAGGAAGCTACACTTCAATCTGGGAAATTTTTTAGTACAAAAATTGCAGAAATAACAAAGGGGATTGAGGAGGAGGATGTGTCAATACCTTGAGTAAATATGGAGATACTTAACCTTAAATTTTTTATCAATCAATCACTACATATATGAATATCATAAAAAAAATCAGTTCCATAAATCATTTGACCATATGAGATAAGATGTACCCTAGGAAAACCCTCCAAATTTAGAGGATGAAAAACCCATCAGTTCTTTAAGTATAATAGATAGAATTGAAGATAATGGTTTACAAAAAATTAGCAGATTTCTTGATAAGAGAGAACATGGAGAAATAGAGAAGAGAGATAATCTACAACAATTGTACTAAACTTTCCAAGTGCCTGACAATTTAATAAAAAGTCAAAACCTCATCCATGCAATGCTTTATTAACATTAGTGCACACATGCACTTCAACTTCAAATTTTCCTCTTGGAATAATCAATCCATGCATTGTGTGGAAATTGAACCCAGTGATAGAACAATTTTACTCACAACAATTATCAATTGATCATGAAAAATCACTCACAAAAGAGACTGAAAATGGAGCTGAACACTAAACTGTATTAACTCAGTGTACAATAGCCAACCATGTAACATAATAGGTTTCTACATTAAATAATTACATAGCATATTCGAATGTATGAGGAGGCAATTCGAATCTAGTCAAAAGCAGGCTTACTAAAATTAAGCAATTCCCCCATAGGTACATAAAGTAGTTTCCAAATCAGTCATGGAGTTCATGAATTGGAAAAAGCACTTATGTAAGCTAAAGAGTGATGGAATGACAACTCATACATTCTTTTCAAAGGAGAAAACAGTGGAGGATGTAGAGGACAAAAAACTAGTTCACCTCACCTAGTCAAAACTTTCCCAATTTCCTTAAAGCACTGAAAAAGCAGGCAATAAAGCAGAAAAAGCAGAAGGACGCCTAGGAGACCAGGAATAAAGAAGAATTGATTCCTTGAGGTTTCCCATGCACTACATGAGTCAAAATAGGAAATTTTGACCACTATGGATAGGCAAATGACAACTTGCATAAGGTGGGACACATGAAACTAGGCAAATAAGACAAAAATGATTAATTTAATGTCTAAGGTAGGTAACTATGGGTTGATTATTCTAACACCCTCCCTTAAGCCTGAATTATGAGTAATATATCAGAAAATTATAGGGCCTAGCAACAAGACTTAGTCACCCTTTACATACTGCATGTCCATTTAAAACAAGGAAAGAGGCAAAAACCACATGGGAAAATCCTCCCTTAAACATGGACTGTAAAACAAAATTTGGTAATCTTGTATTCACTCATGCTTCACAGCATGATCAGAAATCCCCAGCAGTGATTTGATATTACTGAAGGTCTTCTCACAAAATGCTTTGGTGAAGATATCAGCTACTTGTTCTGAAGATGAACAGAAGAGTAGGTGAATGGCGCCATCATGCACAAGCTCTCTGATGTAGTGCATATGGATCTCAATGTGTTTGGTTCTCTGCTTCTGAACTGGATCTTTGCAGATTCGAATGGTACTCTAGTTATGATAGTATATGGTAGTTGAGTACTTTGATTCGAAGCCACACTCTCCAAGTAAACCCTGCAACCATAAACATTGAGTTGCTGCATTAACAACTCCTCTGTACTCTGCCTCTGTAGATGAGAGTGCAATGGCACTCTGTTTGTTGCTTGACCAGCTGATTGGCCCTTATGCAAGCATGAACACATATCTTGATGTGGACTTTCTGTCTGTGCTATCACCTGCCCAATCAGTGTCAGTAAATCCAATCCAATCAAGATCAGATTTTGCTTTATAGAAGATCCCATGTGTCCTTGTTCCCTGAACAAAGTTAAGGATCCTTTTGGCTGCTTTCCAATGGATCTCATGAGGCTGATCCATGTATCTAGAAGCCACACTTACTACATAAGAAATATCAGGTCTATTATGTGTAAGATACAACAAACATCCAATCAATTTCCTATACAGTGTATTGTTTACCATAGGTGAAGAATCAACTTCTTCCAGCTTCACTCCTGAAAGGAAAGGAGTCTTGCTTGGTTTGCAATCCTTCATTTTGAATTTGTTCAGAAAGTCCAAGGCATATTTGGACTGGTGCACCTTGATTCCAGCTTTTATTTGTGCAATCTCAAGCCCCAAGAATTGGCTTAAGAGCCCCAAATCTGTCATGGAGAAGGCTTGGTTCATTGCACCCTTCAAGGAAGCAATCTCATCCATTGAGCTTCTTGTAATGAGGAGGTCATCAAAATATAACACAATGATCATTAAAGAACCATTAATTAACTTCAAATAGACATTTGGATCTGATTTTCATAGAAAAAAATTCAGTGATAGCAAGAAGCTATCAATCTTGTCATACCAAGCCCTGGGGGCTTGCTTTAGCCCATACAATGACTTTCTCAACCTGCACACAAGAGAAGGGTTAGTAGAAAATACTTGGTGATGCTGCATATATATCTCTTCAGTGAGATATCCATTCAGGAAGGCACACTTTACATCCATGTGATGTACCTCCCATTGCTTTGAGGCTGCAATGGCTAAGGCTAGCCTGATGGAGTCCATCTTTGCCACTAGTGCAAAGGTCTCATTGTAATATATGCCATGAACCTGTGAGTAGCCCTTGGCTGCCAATATGGCCTTGTACTTCAGAGGTGAACCATTAGCAGCAAATTTGGTCTTGTAGACCAACTTACACTGAACTAACTTCCTCCCTGGGGGAAGATCCACTAGCTCCCATGTGTTGCTCTTCTGGAGTGAGCTGAACTCTTCGTTCATGGCTGATTGACATATTAGATTTCCTGCTACTTATTCATATGTTTGAGGATCGGATTCCACCATCAAATAGCATTTCTCAGCAAATATAGGATCCTTCATGCACAGACCACTCTCAAATTGAGATCTAGTCCTCCTTGGGTCATTGGGATCCCCAGCTAGCTCTCCTGCTGCATGTAGCGTCTTGGCTGCCAATTTTTGCCTTGTAGGGATGTTAGGGTCTGCAATAAACTCATCACTATTAGACATATCAGAATCAGCATGTTCAACAAACTCTTCACTTACTTTCAGAGGTTCAGGTGGTGAAGAGGTTTCTCCAACTTCCACTGCTGCAAGGGGTTCTTCTTGAAACTGAACACACCTTTCAATGAAGGATTTGATTGTGCTCAAATTTATCATATTGTACCCTTTTGAATATTCAGAGTATCCAACAAATAGACACTCTTGGCTTTGGGGCTGTAAATCCTTTCTCTTTTCTATTGGAATTCTAGCCCAAGCCCTTGAGCCAAAAATCCTGAAATGGGTCACATCTGGCTTGTGCCCACTCCATGCTTCGAAAGGAGTCATACCATCAAGATGTTTGTGAGGCACCCTATTCTAGATATAGGCTGCACAATTGATAGCTTCGGCCCAGTACTTTGGTGGCAAATTTTTGGCCTCCATCATGCATGTTGTCATCTCCTTCAGTGATCTGTTCTTCCTCTCAGCAACACCATTCTGCTGTGGTGTGTAAGGGATAGAATGCTGCATCTGAATACCTGCATCTACACAATAATTAATAAACTTAGACTTGACATACTCACCACCATTGTCAGATTTGAGGACCTTGAGTTTCCTCCCAGACTGGTTTTCAACCAAATCCTTAAAGACTTTGAAGAGGCCAAAAACTTCAGACTTGTGTTTCAGGAAGTAAACCCAGCAATACCTGGAAAAGTCATCTATGAAATTCAATGCATATTTGGCCTGACTCATGGACATATGAGGGAATGGGCCAGAAACAGCACTGTGGATCAGCTCGAGGGGTGTAGAGGTTCTCTCATGACTATCTCTCTCAAATTTATGCTTTGGCTGTTTTCCTAGGATACAACCTTGGCAGACTCCTTTGGAAAATTTTATCTTGGGCAACCCTATGACCATCTCTTTTTCACTAAGATCAGAAAGATACTTGTAATTTAGGTGGCCAAATATTTCATGCCAAAGCTTGCTTTCTTCATCAGCATGAATCAGAAGAGCAGAGGTTTTTGAGTAGGGTAGGAAGTGTGAGAACATGTATACCTTTTGAGCATGATTTGCAACTCCTTTTGCAATGAATTTACCACTTGAGATATCTGTGATCTCAACTTCATCAGGGGAGAATATGACCTTCTTTGGAGACCCAGTGTGAGTCATCTGGTACACTGATAAGAGGTTGGAGGCAAGACCAGGCACATACAACACATTGCTGAACTGATCATGATCAAGATCAATCCTCCCTTTACCCAAACTTTCAGTGAGAGAGTCATCTCCCAGTACTATAGGTGGTCCCTTCAACATAGCAAGTGAGGAGAATGCCTCCTTGGTCAAAACCATGTGTCTTGAAGCTCCAGAATCAATGATAAAACTGGGTGAGCTTGATGTGCCAGCAACCAATGCATGGACTCTCTCTCTGTCATCTGAACTTGATCCTCCTTCTCTCTTCTTTGAGCTGTCTAGAAGGGAGATGCCATTCTTCTCTAGGAGTTGGGTCAGCGTGTCTATTTGCTTCTTCATACAAGAGCTTTTAGTGTGATTGCCCTTATTGCAGTATGCACACTTGCTCATTTCTCCTTTGTTTTTCTTCTTCTGGTAGTTCTTCTTGGAACCTTGTGGCTCCTCTGGAGACTTGTTCTTGTCTCTCTTTTGCTCAGGTGGCTTTTTAGATTTCTTTTTGCTTTTTGAATCCACCTTCAAATCTCTAGCAACCAGAGCTTAGTCTTTGGATTGTTTGATGGTGCCCATCATCACCAGCTTGTCCTGTTCTTGTGTGAGAGATTCCATGAAATTTGCAAGGCTAGGCATCTTCCAGGTTCAAGCTGCCAACTTTGTGGCATAGAAGGTAAAAAGAAACACTGAATAATCAGGGCCAAGCTTCGATAGAATGGCCAAGACCAGGTGATCATCTTTATTTTCAATCCCACATTGTTTTAGCTGCAAAACAAGTGCTTTGAACTTGGAGAAATAGAGTTGCAGAGATTCAAAGCTATTGGGACTCAGGGAGATCAGTTCATTTTCAATTTGATGTCCCCTCATCTCATCTGTATTTCCAAAAAGATCAGTAAGATTCTCCCATACTTCATTTGGTGATGTCAATCCATCAAGATGGAAAAGGGGGTCTTTGGAAATACTCAGACACAGGAGACCATAGGCCTCATCCCTCCTGTTGTGCCATTTTATCTTCTCTGTAGCTGCATTGGGCTCTGTTTCTGTTGCCATAGTCACCCTGTAGAGGCCTTTCACTCTCAACAGTATCTCCATCCATGCTTTCCATTCAAAGAAGTTGAAGGGAGTCAAGATGATCTTCTGAGATTGATCCATAGCTCAGAAATTTGTCCCGGTTGTCAGTAGAAGGCTCCCAGTCACTGATGTTGAACCTGCAAAAAAATTTTGAAGGAGAGAAATTGATCTACAATGGCTCTGTTACCATGTGGGAATTGAACCCAGTGATAGAACAATTTTACTCACAACAATTATCAATTGATCATGCAAAATCACTCACAAAAGAGACAGAAAATGGAGCTGAACACTAAACTGTATTAACTCAGTGTACAACAGGCAACCTTGTATCATAATAGGTTGCTACATTAAATAATTACATAGGAGATTCAAATGCATGAGGAGGCAATTTGAATCTAGTCAAAAGCAGGCTTACTAAAATTAAGCAATTCCCCCATAGGTGCATAAAGTAGTTTCCAAATTAGTCATGAAGCTCACGAATTGGAAAAATCACTTAGGCAAGATAAAGAGTGATGGAATGACAACTCATACATGCTTTTCAAAGGAGAAAAGAGTGGAGGATGTAGAGGACAAAAAACTAGTTCACCTCACCTAGTCAAACTTTCCCAATTGCCTTAAAGCACTGAAAAAGCAGGCAATAAAGTAGAAAAAGCAGAAGGGCGCCTAGGAGACCAGGAATAAACAAGAATTGATTCCTTGAGGTTTCCCATGCACTACATGAATCAAAATAGGCAATTTTGACCACTATGGATAGGCAAATGACAACTTGCATAAGGTGGGACACATGAAACTAGGCAAATAAGACAAAAATGATTAATTTAATGTCTAAGGTAGGTAACTATGGGTTGATTATTCTAGCACATTGAAATCATCATCATGAACAAGACATGCACCATACCTTCCAAGAATAGCTTTTAATGATAATTTAACTAAATTTGATCTGAACTAAATGTTGATCACTTAATTAACAGACTAACTTAAGTGTCATTATTTCTTTACCCTTAGTGTCATTAGTGCTTCACTCTTAATTTCATCAGTGCTTCACTCTTAGTTCCATTAGTGCTTCACTCTTAGTGTCATCCATGCAAATTACCTTATTTACCTTTTAACTTTGCATCTATCAAAGAGAGTTTCTTTATTTAATTGAAACACATAAGCTTTAACTGAGGAACATATTGAGAAATTTATATTTAATTGAAGCTTTACAACTGTAGCTTTACTTAGCTATCTTTAGGAAATATGAACTCTTTTTCTCTCTGTTAGGAACCCATGTCAACCCTTCTCTTTACTTTGTTAGTATATTGTCTTGGACACATATGATTTGTAAGTCCTCCCGTGAGGATACTGTATTATCCCACATTCATGGGGAGTAATAGTTGTTTATATTAGACTTAGTATATAACTACGTGTTGAGGACAATGATGGTATCCACGAGTTATTTGTATTGAGCTTGCTCAAAGGAGGTTTACCCCTCAAAGTTGTCTGCGATTAATAAAAATACTTCTATGTTCTACTATTTATGTTATATAATGCATTTTCATTATTTATTGCAAGAGGTTTCTCTCATTTGGTATCAGAGCACTTTCCTTGGCACAAGTGGGAAATCTTTTCTTCTTTTTGGAAAAAAAACAAGGCAAAATTGGATGGAGACTTTTAGATCAATTTATAAATTTTTTTGTGTAGATTCAGAAGAAGCAAGTTGCAGATATGAATTTCTCTTATAAAAATACGCAATTGCAAAAAAAATCATCTCATTTGGAGTTTGGAAAGCAGAGATATCACTGATTTAAAATTAGTTATTTTTTAGAATTTCGGTGATGACCGTGAACATTGCAAAGTGAATATATTTTGATCGGATGACCATATTTGTGTTTCCAAAGTGTAGGAATATGTAGAGTGGTTGTTATGATTCCTGAAATAGGTTATAAGAGATATTTTGAGTAATATTGAAAAGGTTATGCTCATTTTAAAATTTTTGTCTTAAACCCTAGCTCTGTTTACGGTTTTTCATAATTGCTTGGTGGAATTTATGCCAAATTTTGTTTTTCTATTTGAAGTGGCTTTTTGACACTATGATTATTGCAGTATTTCTTCTCCTTTTCATCTGTATTGTTAATTTCAATTGCAAGTTCATATTAGGGAATAACTGATATTTTCTTAACTATGGGAAGTGCCTGGGCATCGCCTTAAAATTCATTATGAGGAGAACCAAAGGAACCCCAAAGTAGTTGGTGATTGAGTGGACCTACCAGTGAAAAGGTAAATGAGCCCTACCTGATTGACTAGTTCCCACTCGTGAGGTAAACCAAGAGCTGGCGTTTGTGGTAAAACAATTATCAGTTTTACCAGTGAGCCATGGAGTGAAGGGTACTGCCCCAATACACAATCTGTTAGACAACATTGGTGGTTGAGTGACTCCCCTGAACCTTTAGGAAGATGAACATACCTGGGGTACATATCTATTTCCAGTTGATAAATAGCAATGTGCATCTTTCTAGACCCATCACAGATCAATTCCACATACCAAAAAAAACAAAAATACTCATCGTTATGGTTGTCACTTGCGCAGGAGAAAACAAACAAATGGAAGACGAAATTTCCTCCCTGAATACCAAACTTGAATATCTGGATGAAACAATAATCAACATTCATCTTCATCATTAAACCAAGAACAATAGATGACAGCCAAATTATTCTGCAGACATTGGGTTCTCTTCTTCCAACGATTTTCATGGGTCAAAGCTTGATTTCCCTCACTTTAATGGTGATGATTTGACTGGATGGATATACATGGAAAAATAATATTTCAGTCTACATAACAATTTTGATGTTAACAAAGTCTCATTTGAATCCTTTCATTTGAAACATGAATCTCTTAAATTATTTTGTTGGTACATCAAGGCTCATGAAGAGACAAAATAGAAATATTTTTTCCAACTCCCTTTTCAATGATTTCTCCCTAGTTCTTTTGATGAATTCATAGGAACACTTATTGAACTTCACCAAACTTGAACTGTGAGACAGTATCAGGAAGAATTTGAAAAACTATCCAATAACATAGAAGGATTGTATGATTCCTTCTACATGGGTTGTTTTATTAGTGGTCTGAAGGATGCAATCTGATATTAGGTTAAAATGTTATGTCCTAGCACAATGATGGAATCCATAGGGTTAGATAAGTTGGTGGAGGACAAGATCATATATTAATAGAGATCCAAATCCACTTTTGTTCCATTCAGAAATATGGTTTCCTAAAGACCTCCAATCACACCAGCTTCTAAAACCACTCCTATCAAGTATTTGTTTGAAGCCATGATGCAGGCACATAGAAAATAGGGTCTTTGCTATAATTGTGATGAGAAATTCACTTGGGGATATAGATGTTTTGAGTAAAACTTCTATCTCTTGGATGTGGATTCTCCATCTACACCTAAAATTTGTGAATATGATTAGAATCCAGTTGATGATTAGGTCAACATTCAACAGCCTCTTGTTGACCCTCCTTCTTAGGATGAGCACCTAGAGATATCTCTCCATGCATTACAGTCACCACCCCATAAACCATGTGGGTCAAGGTTTTCTTATAGAAGATCCCTCCTAAAATACTCATTGATTCTTGTATCACTCATAACTTCATTGACTCTTGGATCGCCAAACACGATGATTGTTTTATCCATCCTTGCTCCAGCTTTGAAGTCATGATTGCGAATGGGAACAACTGACCTTGCAATGGGATTTTCACAAAGTGCATAACTTTATTGGATATTATAACTTGCACTTCAACATGGTTTCCTTGCCCTTAGGTGGATGTGATTTGGTTTTGGGAGCTCAATGGTTACACACATTTTTGACCCATCTTATGAGATTTTTCTGAACTTTGGATGCAATTTTCATTCAATGGGAAAAAATACACTTTGAAGGGCTTACAAATGGGGTCTCTCAGCATCATTAGTTCACATCAAATTGAAAATATACTTAAGAATAATTCACATGGTGTCATCATCAACATCCATTCCATTCAGACGAAACCATCAGTGGTCTCCACTGCTTCCTTGGATCTACAAAAAAAATTGGATCAATATGAATGTGTATTTGTTGAACCAGTGGGATTGTCACCTTTAAGACGAGAGAACAATCATAATCTACTCTTTCCTGGAAGCATACCTCCCAATCACATCAGGCCTGATCTCTACTTGTTTCACCAAAATATAGAGATTGAGATGCTCGTTCAAGACTTACTTAAGCAAGGTATTATTCTCCCTAGTACTGGTTCATTTTCTTCACCAGTTCTTCTTGTCCTAAGAAAAGATACGTTATCATGCCTCTGCATTGAATTTCAAGCACTTAATCACATCACAATCAAGGATAAGTTTCTAATTCCTGTCATTGATGAGCTTCTTGATGAGCTTCATGGTCCTTATTTTTTCTCCAAGTTGGATCTTTGTTGATGTATTTGTATTCACTTGTATATCTTATATTGTACCCCGATGTTCCTATCGGGAGAATGATTTGTATTTCAGTGTTCCTCGATGTTCCTATCGATAGATTCATTAATATAATAAAGTCATGTAAAGTCATTGAGGTTAACCCTCCATTGTAAGTCAAGGAAATAGTCCCCACAATTGAGTTGAGGTTAACCCTCCTTGTTGATCGGGGTGGAGTCCCCACAGTTGAGGGGCACTAGGGTTATTATACTCTCCTATTGAAGTCAGACCTCATAAGTAATTTTCAAGTTAGAAACTAGTATAAATAGAGAGTGATACTCTCTATTTGACACACACACTCACCCAGCTATAGTGCATAGGTGAGAGAGAAGAATCTCGCTCAAGAGAGAGAGAGAACAACTGCCAGAGGTCATCTTTATGTCTTTGGGTTATACTACTGCCATTGGTTCTCATTCTATCTCTATGGAATTTGTGGTTTTTTTCCTTTATGGTTTCCCTGAGGATAATATTTGTGTCTATTGTCTCTTGTGATTGATTGATGTGCATGTTATTCTATCAGATAAGATCCTAAGATCATATTGCTTAAATGATAAAAATATAACATGGTATCAGAGCTAACCTAAGAAGAAGACACTGTGCAACTGCAGAAGCTATGGATTCTTAATTTTTGAGTCTCTCTCCACAATCCATCTAAAAAAGTATTCTAGTCTAAATCTCCATTGAAGGGCACATCTTTCTGTTGAAGCATAAGTTGATTCCGAGCATTTTTTAGTTACTACTGCAAAAAATTAGGGCTTTCCATAGAAGATGAATTCTTGAGTGAGCCTAGCATAGGATTGATCTCCTCATCAAAATCGAAGTGTAGAGACCAAGGTCAAATTTTTTGGTTGAGCAAAACTTCAGGAACGTCAAACCTTAGTTTGATCGCAGACCTGAAAAACCATAAAATACTAAAACTAATAGTTTTGGTACATTCACTATATCTTGACATTTAAGAAGGTACAAGAGCTGATATTTTCACAGGACAAAGAGTGTAAAAATTTTAGACTCAGATTCTCTATATTCTGGGAGATATGATTCCTCCAAATCAGGGTTCCATCCCCTTCCATGATTCATCCCTAAACATGACACCTAGGGAAATTGCTATATCTCGGGCTACGAAGGTCCAAATGAAATTTCACAAGATGTTACAAATAGGGAACGAAATTTTCTTTCTATGGTAAAATTTTCAGACCCAGAAGGAAAAAAAGTGACATGGGGAAGTCTGTACAAGTTCACTATGTTGAACAATACTAAAATAAGTCACATTGGGAAAACTCTCATAAGTCCCAATTGGTGAAACCAATTCTGCACAAACCTACGGTGTTGGAAAGAGGACTGATGAGGATACGTCATTACGAAATTTCATACATAGAGGAGCATTACTTTCGGAGATACTGAAGAAACAATATCAGGAATTTCTGCAGAAGAAATTGGAAAACTAGGGCTTCTTGTTCTGGGAGCTTCCCTCCACTGATTTCAAAAAAGGAGTACGTTGGAAAAATTTCCTTGAAGAGGCCCATCTTTCTATCCAATCAGATTTGAAAGATTCTAAGTTTTGAAATTACAGTTTCTCTGGCAAACCCTAGATCAGCCAAATCCAGAAACAGGATGGACACCTTAAATCGATAAGATATAATATTTTTCTATTTACATTTGAGGTTCTCATTTCAAAATGACCTATCACACCAGCTTGATGAAAAGCTTGGTGAAGCTAAAAAATTATGAACATGGAAGTATAAGTTTTCACTGGATCTTGAAGAAAATTAATTAGACACCTACATAAGTGGAGAGGTTCCAGTTCTAGAGGGAGATAAGGCTAAAGCCTTACATAAGAAGAACTTGGTCAAGGCCAAGAGGATTATTGTTGATTCTATCAAAACAAGTGTCTTCCCTAAAGACACCTAAAGAGATGTTTGATTCCTTGACCAAGCTATTTGAAGGGAAGAATATAAATCGGAAGAAGTATAGGAACTCCGCGATCCTTGAAGAAATTGACTTGGATCATTATTTCAGTAAGAAAGGTCTAGGAGACATATGGATATGAGGCTAAGGCTTGAGCCAAGAGAATCATTGCAGATCATTTAATACCTCATGTGTCATCCTTGAATGAAGTGTTCGATGCTATAATGAAGCAGTCGCAGAAGAATAAGATACTATTATAGCCACCTTTAATGGCCTCCCAGGATCATGGGACTCATTCATTCAATGAATGTGTGCCAGAAGGATGTGATTACCTTCAACAGACTCTGGGAATAACGCACACAAGAAGAATCTCGACTTAGAATAAGAAAAGAGAAAATGGGAGCAACTGAAGATCAAGATACCACGAGCAAAAGAAGATCCCTCAAGCGATGAGGAAATGAAGGGCTCAACTCTTGAAGAACCTCTTATCCATCTTAGCATTTGGATAAGAAATGATGCTGTTATGAATTAAGAAGATGATGAAGCTAAAGGTTGAATAAGGAGTCTACCCACAAAATGAATAAAGATAAGTATTCACTTGTCATTTCATGGTATTATTTGGTTATGCATTTGTTCATATTCAGTTGATGTGTTATGCATGATAAGATGTTTTCATTAATGACAGTATACTACTATTATGCATGTGATGGGTAAGTATCCCATGGTGCTTTACAAATATCCATTGCTACTTATCTAGAATGAAACCTTTTGCTGACATATATTGGATTAGTGCATAATCTCAATGATGTCATGGTAGAGATGGAAGGCATCTAGTTTCCTTGAGATATGGATGAATGTTGTATTGGCTAAAATAGTTGCTTGATTATATCCTTATGCATAATAATTTTCCATTATGAATATTCCTTATGAAATGTTTCTAACCATACAGCTAATGCATTTGGCTTGTAGGAAAGATCGCATGCAATTGCCTACAAGAAAAGAAGGATGGGACTTGTTCTGAAGAACAAGTGACAACAGTTCAAGAAATAAAACAAAATGAAGAATAATATGAGGATACTTTCAAAGAAATAAAGAGGTCACAGACACAATGCAGTTATCTGACACTGTTGAGTGACATCATTGATGCAGAACCTTCCAGCTATGAAGAAATAGCCAAGAAGAAAGGGAAGGAGTGTACCAGTTCAAGAAGAATGATGTCTAGGATGCGGTATCAAGACCTAAAGGGAAGTTCATAGTATCTTCCATATGGATCTACAAGATCCATCATGTAGTAGATGGAAACATCGTGGGATACAAGGCAATATTCGTAGCACAAGGTTTCTCATAGAAAGAAGGCATAGACTATGAAGAGACATTTGCAACAACTGGAAGTTAAGACACATGATAGGTAGACTCATGTGTGCAAATTAAAGAAGGCCTTGTACGATCTCAGAAGACACCCATGGGATAACACATACATGAGGAGCTTGAAGATCACCTGGAGTGATGAAGATATTAACCTTTTCTACAAGGTTGAATATGAAAGCCTATAGAGGATGACAAGCTCACAGATGGATGCAAGAAGAACATTTTCAAGATAGAGGATCTTGGTATCTAGTGACCCTAGACGGATACATAGAATATTAGTAGCAGAGAAGCTACTTGTCAGTCTAGTATAGAATGTTTCAATTCATATAGTATGAAAGACAGAAGGAGAATAATGCTTCGCTTCAGAGGGAGTGAGTCCTGGATATCCCTAGGTTTGACATGTTATGATAGGATGGATAGATTACTAATGGCTCTAGGATTTACTGAGAGTACAAAAGACTCCAATATTTTCTTCAAGGTTGAAGGTGGAATACCAATGATCATCTTGTTACATGTCGATGAATTTTTCCTGACAGCAAAAGAGGAACTCATTAAAGTTGCAAGAAGGATACTTGCTGCTGAGTTCAAGATGAAGGGCTTGGGTATGATGCACTAATTTCTAGGTGTTAAGTCAGTAATTTTTTCTCCAATTTTGGTTTGTTTTCTTCAATTTTGGTTTGTTTTCCAATCACCCTCAGTTAAATGTTTGGTTACTTTTCAGTTTTGGTCTCCTTGGAGATTCTATTGGTGATTTATTAGTTTTTAATAGTTTTTTAGCACATTTTGTTTAGATTTTATTTGACTTTTTAATGGTCTTTTAATGATCTTTTCAGATTTTTTAAAAGGGGTAAAGAAGGTCTATGTTCAAAGGTGGAATCAATAATATGTTTAGAGATCAAGTAAACTTGTTCTTTAAGCCTAATAATGTTCTAAAACTCCGACAATTTAGCAAAAAGCTGTAAAACTGCGAGAAATTGGCTCAGGAAATATTCTTGTAGCGCTGGTGGAAAAGTTAACAAAGGAAGCGCTACAAGAAAATCGCGCCTCTCTGTTTTTCAAATATTTTTGCAGTTTTTCATCATGGGTATCATCTGGAAGTGATTGATTGTCTTTCACAAGGTATTTTAACACGTGTGACTGCAGTTTAGACACACATTTCAGCCAATCTCAGTCACGCAGCCAAAACGGGTTCATCATTGCTAAAAATGTGGAATTAGTTGGACAAATCATCAAATCTCGGTTTAAACTGTCAAATTTCTCACTCCACATGCATTTTTATAGGAAGGCAAGTTCGTGCAGAAGAACCAAAACGCTAAAAAACTGGATTATGTTCCTGTGAAGGAAGACAGCACTTGCAACGCTAGCAGAAAGTTAGGGATTCTTAATTCTTGCATTTACGGTTGAAGAGATGACCTGGAGACACCTGTGTACCTGAGGAGAGACTCTTGCTGCTTTAAAGAGAAGCCTTAAGCTCCTACATTCGAGAAGTTGGTAGGTACCTCGCTACAAAACCCTTATAGCTCTAAGGTTTGGGTTTTTATGGTTGCGTGGTGATTTAAAAGAATTTGCTTGGAGAAGATGATAAGATATGTTATAGGATAAGGTTCCACCACTGAAATAGTCACCAGGAGCCATTACAAAGAACTTGAAGGAACAGAGCAGCCAAGAAGCCTTGAATTTAAAGCATTCAGCCTGTAGATTTTAGTGATTGATTGAAGGAAGAAAGTTTATAATTAGTTCTCCCATATATTCGATGCTCTGGTGATGATGCATGATGTTTGTAAGGAGCTGATTGAAGAGTCTTTTCTCAAGACCTAATGCACTAGAAATTGCAGAAGACAGCACTCAGAAAATTCATAGATTTGCTGGTTATGCACATAGGCTGTTTTGTTGATATATTTGAGTGGTTTTAAAAACTGTGAAATGGTCATGATGTGTGAAATATTTGCTGGAAGAACCATGCTCGAATGACTGCAGGAC
>LPNX011226360.1:416688-478579 GCA_001517045.1 Pseudotsuga menziesii | reverse complement strand
TCAACTGTCTCTTGCTCTGCTTTGCTCTCTATACCAATTGCTACATCTGATTCTTCCTCCTGAACCGCTTGAATTCCCCCCAATTGCTCTTCCGATTCTTTTCGTTCTGAAACTCCTAATGCAAGGGGGCTCCTCTACTTCTTCTTCTTCTTGCACCAAAGGAATATCCTGTGCCTCCTCTACCACTTCTGCCGCCACTGGTGAATCCTGTGCCAATGATATAATTCTTAGGACCCACCTCCTTCCCAAAACAGGGGTCAAACAAGAAATCCCATGGAGGGCATGGGATATCCCTGAATGACAAGGGGCAGCTGTTGGCAAGGCCTTCATAGGAAGCCTTGAACAAGGAGCCTTCAAACATGATGAACCTCTTCCTAAAGCTGTTATTGCTGTTGCTTCTAATGAAGGTAGCACTTGGGTAGTCGCCATTGAAAAGCATGAAGCTGCCATCTTCACAAAAACCTCAAAAAAAGCTTGCAAAAATTCTAAAAATGCAAAAGGATCCTGTAACGTCATCGGATAGTGTCTAATTCTCATCAATTTCACTTTTACCTGAAAAATTCAAAACCAAATATCCACAGTCCAAATTTGACTATGCCTTTGTAAATCATCTCCAGAGCTCATAAAACACACACCTTCGTACCGCGACACTGAGAGGATAAGGTGTAAAAGGGATAAGATAGCAGGAGTCGAGGTGTAAAAGGGATAAGATACCAGGAGTCGGGTGGTTTGTCTTTCGATGAGATTTATATATTTTTCTTCCATTTATATGGACAACTATATAAACATATAAAGCTTGAGGGCTATTTAGGAACGAGATTCATGTTCGTGTCTTCATCTGTATATATTATTTGCTTTTGTTATAAAAAATGGGATGTTTATGAGATAAGATATGAATAAGATAGATTTAAGTTCATTTATGTTTTAATTTTGAAGTGGATTAAGTTTTGATGGTTTTAACTCGTTAGGATGGGTAGCTTAGTTGAAACATTACTTTATCTTTCATGGCATTAACTTAGATGAAACATCACTTTACTTTTTAAGTCATTATCGATGATATGATGAAAATCAAGGTGGTGGCCTGGTATCTAAAAATTATGGTAATGGTGGGAGTAGCATAAAAAAATATTATGGGTGTTACATTATATAGAGTGTTAACATGTCTCATATGAATGAGATATTCACTATTTTGGGTGGATTACCAGGTTATGTCAAACAAGCTTAGTTACAAATTTTATTAATTTGTTAATTTAATATAGGGAGGATGATTGCAAGCATGTATTTTATTATCACAAGAAATTATTGGAGGAATAGAATAAAAATAAAAATCATGAAAAGAAGATGGCATTGATCATGGCTCATTCAATACACAATATCCACTACTATATCGTTCTTCACCACATCAATATCATGACCAATTCAAATCGCATGAAGTGTATCTTGGGATGTTAGCTCAGTAAAGGAAAATTTCCTCATTGGATATCCTTTCTCCAAGAATTTGACCTTAAATTTTATACATGTAAACATAAGAAATCTTTGTCCCTCATCGATTTCATCACTGGCTTCCCTACCCATGTAATCCAATGACCACTCAATAGTATTGCTCCTGACAAGCATATTTTTGTTATAGCATCGAACAACCCATGTTATGACATTATCTTGAACTACCTTTACACACTGAGCTTTGATCCACATCTCTCTCAAGATGACCATCAAGACATTCATCATTGGTGTCCTTGTTACCTCCTCCTTAAAGGCAACATGTATCAATGAGGAGTTGACATCATAGTATGTCAATTCCTAACTCAGAAAGAGGTCAAACAAGTTCTCAATAGATTTCATGGGATGCTTACAATGACCATTTATCAAGAATGGCCATCACCCAAAAGATCCTTTATGTGGGATATTTGTTGGCTTTCTTTTCACATCACTACATTCATGAGATTAATCTATGCAAGAATTGTCAAATTCTCACCCCTAAAACCTAAGCACAATCTACTCCTCCATATCCAATTATCATTATTAACATTTTTTGCAACTAAGGGATCAACGTTATGGAATGTCACCCTATATCCAATTGTGACCACAAGTAGATTATGGGCCATTACCTAATTTATCAAATGGTTTAAGCAATGTTTCTTGGTGTAAACCACACATATCAAATCTATATTCTAATTATATTTAATTGGAGGTTTCTTTCACTCCTGCCATGTAATATTGTACTGTACTGCCCCAATGAGTTCCCTCAACATCTGTACTCCCTGGCCTCCAGTTGTACTCCCCAATTCCTCTAGTTTAATGGTTCACTCCGAGCAATCAATCTACTAGCACCATCTTGGTAAAGAGACTGGCTATTCCTCGTAGCATAACTTCCTTTCTACCGTGAACCAATTGGCTCTTGGTTGCACTACCTTCTAAATCTACCCATCAAGGAATGTCATTTGAAAGCGAAACCAGGAAACAAGGCAAAATGGGACCTATATTAACTAACTGGTTATCTCCTTCTCAAAGAAAGTAATATATAAGAAAAGAGGTCGAACAATAAAAAATGGTAAAGAAAGTTACCAGTATAAATAATATGTATAAAGGCAAGTTCCCCATTTGAAATAGGCACCTAGAGATAAAACTGATCATGGCACCAAGGTTTGTAAGAATCGCCCTCAATAAAAATATTCTAACGAATATTTCCTTTCATAAGAAGGCATCGACTCATGTATCAACTCTGTGATCGACTGCATGGAGTAGCATAATGAGAATCGGCATTGACTGATATTTACGCATACTTGGATTGATTAACAGCATCGCCACCTGATCACATCGACTTATACATGAAGTACAAACATCGAGTGCATCAACTCTTGGGATCGACAAACACTTGTGAGCACTGTTGAAAAATGGATGTAGGTTTCTGGATATAACACAAATCATAAATGACACCCTCTAAAACTATGCAATATACACCCACCATATCCATATTACTTGCAATTAAAATTTGGGTTTAGAAACCACTTTTATTAAAGTTCAAATTCTAGAAAAATTAAGAAAAAATTAACAGCGACTTATAGAAATAGCTAAACATAAAAAATACGTCATTAATTTTTTACCAAAATTAAAACATCACTTCCTCTCACATATGGAAAATTAGTATGCATTTAGGAGGTACTCACACCTCTCACACCTGGCAAATTAGTACTAGCTCTTTCTTTGACAATTGGGTTTATATGCTCCAAAGCACTACAGACCTCTGTTCTCCCAAAGTTGTAATGTTTCTTACCAAGGTTACTCTAGATATTTTACTAAGGATAAATGATGCAAGGGAATCACTCTTAAATTGCAACGTGGCCATTTGAAAATTAAGATTCTAAATTTTACAAAAGGGAGTGCGTTTCCCTTAATTGAATATTCTCCGTATGTTTAGGTCAGTGGTAATCAATTTAGTGAACTAGTTCTGGAAAGAATCGAGTTAGATTTGCTGTCAATGGAAGAGTTAAGTTAGAAATAGGATAGAATGCAGTTCAATTCATTTAGGATATCTTGTGAAGCTGTCAGATTGTTAGCATAAATTTAGGAATTAACTTTCTAATTCTATATTTAGTTTCCTTCTCCTTTTGTATATATTCTGAATTAGTCTATTAAAAGGTTGGATTCTTCGAGTAATGGAAGGCTTATTTCCGTATGAGATTGTTGTAATCCCCAAAGTTAATCAACGAGTCTTACAATTCCTGGGGGCTGCTCATGAATCTTACAAATATAACAATATTAAGCAGATTACGCAGTTTTAGTATTTGGGAAAGAATTATACTTTACTACAAAAAAAGAGGTGCAACAACAGGTAAAGACTTGAACAACTCCTCTCGTAAGTGTTTCTGGAAGGGGTCCCGTAGAGAAAGTAAAGAGTCTAGGTCCCTCCCTTGAACCTTGAAGCGAGGAAATTCTTAGATATTATAACCTTTAGTTTGAAATCCTGTATACAACATTTTTGGTCTACCAACCCTTGAATTGCTAGTTCCTGAGTTTTATCTGTAAACATAGCAATATTATTATGAATCTGGGCAGGTATGACCTATTTTTGGGGCTGCAACTTGTGAAAATCACAGGATATCCAATAATAGATTTGATCCTTATGGCCTATTATAGTGCATCTGCAGGCCTATTATAGTGCATCTGCAGGTGTAGCATTCCTCTGTTACTATAAGGGAATTATGATCTAGCCATTTCATCTCCACCACATCCACAACAAAGAAAAAAAACATGAATAGAAAAAAAACACAATAGATAATCAAGAAAAACACAGAATAAACCTGAAGGTCTAAACATTGATGCCATTCTGAAGGCAGTGGAGACCCAACGTGAAGCTCAATACCAATATTTGTCAGTTTCAATTCCTATCCACCGACACCAATCTCATCACCATGTTTAGAATTTCCTGAATTCCAATTCCATTTACTCTTCTTAGATGTGTCTTCAAGCATCTTCTTAGATTCAGACAAATTACTTGTAAATCTAGTCCTCTTAGCCTAAGTATTCAACACAGTAGGTCCGCGTCAGAATTGAACTCCCTGTACAGGTGCTTGAAGGATAAAGAAAGAAAACAATTCTTTAGGAGCCCAATCCTTTTCAACCAACAATCATATATAACTCAATGACTGCAACTTGGTGAGACCTCTGGCCCAATCAATTATCATGACCTTTGATTCGCCAAAAATAGAAAGCTAGAGAATTTTTTTTTTTTGCGAACCATAAAAGCCCCCATAAGGATAAAAGTTCATGCAATTGCTTTGTTGGATCTTTGAAGATTGAGGTGCATGGCACTATTATTTAAATATTAGAAGGTAGACAACTTACAAAAATTACACTTCATTGCCAAATTTGCAATTTTCCATGACACAATTAAAAATGACTAACATAAATGACTAATTCATATTCTTCTAGCTAGTCATTTTTTATGTCGTGACTAAATTAGTCATTTATTTTAGTCATTTTTAACTCTGTCACTTATTATCTACATATTTGTTAACTGGTAACTAAATTAGTCGTTAATTTTAGTCATTTATAGTTTAGTCAATCAAAATTGCTCATATTTAGTAGTAAATCACTTGGAAAACCTGTGGTGACTAGAATTTTTAGTCACCTAGTAGCTAATTCCTCATTTTGTACTAGTGTGCGTGGCTAGACATGAAACAAGCTCAGGCTATATGGCTGATACTCAAAGTCAGGGAAGCTGGCATAAGGCTCAAATGAGGCAGGTAAAGTTCATGATAATGCAATTACAACTTGACATAAGGGAGTTCGAGGGAAATAGGCCAGCAAAAGATCAAGAGGAGTATGAGGCTCTGGTGAAATGTCATGGAAATACTATACAATGGACTCCCACACCCTAAAGGACAAAACTGTCAACATGGGCACAAAATGAAAATAAGGCGCTAACTAGGGTACCCATGTAAGATCTAGTTCTACCATTCAAATCACGCCACTTCTAAAACAACGAGAAGGTTCCGTGACAAGATAGAATGGGTTCGTACCTACGGTTATGATGAAACGGTCATAAGGTCATGCAAAATGAAAACAGTGGTGAAAGCTAACCTATATGCTAGTTTAGACATGATACCTGAAATCAACATGAACGGGTCAAAACAATGGTCGAAACGGCTCTCAAAATGGTCTCCTACATCATATGTTAGTAAAAAACGATCCAAAAGGATTACAAATAGTCCAAAACTATAGAAAAGGGGGTGAAAATTTTCAAAAATTTGAAATTTTTTTATAAATAATAAAAAATTCAAAACATTATATAACATTTGAAATTTTTACCCAATTGAGCTCAGAACTTCAAATGTGAATTCCAGGAGATCCAGCCGACGGAATCTGAAACCGTTTTTTCAAGGTAATTTCCCATGCCCCACTCTTCCATTTTCATGTAAAATTTTCAATTTTCTGTGGTCTATTTTGATTTATAGGACATCTTAAAGTGCATGTCTCATCCCACGCATAAATTGAGGATTTTTCCGCGTATAGGGCTGGATATACGTAGAAAAAGCCCTCAAAGTCACGTGCATACATGGTTGTTTAGAAAACAGTCACGTATGCTGCCGCGGTCAAGATTTTTAAAGACTTCTAATGACCCAAACTTGATTTAAATGTGCAGGATGGTTCTAGAATGGAGAGAATGTGAGCATGGGGATGCAGAAGAAGCAGTACATGGTGATATAATGGCACAACAGGCTCTTCGTGCATGCGGGATCTACAAGTTTTGGTGTCTTGGTGGGTTAAGAGCCAAACCAAGGCTACTGCAGATGCTGGTAGACTACTGGGATCCTAACTTAGAGTCTTTCAAGATTGATGGAATGTCCCTCACCATAGAAGTGGAGGACATATACTTTATTACTGGACTTTTTCGACGAGGGGAAGTGGTTAACCTACGATCTCGCGGGCCTGGAGGTGGCCTCACCATAGACGAGTACATAGTCATGTATTGTTATCTGGACATGGAGAAGGTCAGGAATCAGATCCCAACTAACTCCATACAGGCGCTACACCTAAAGGCCATACTACTGAAACTGGGCAGGATAGTAAGGCTAGCCTCACTCCACCAGGCCTCATGGCCTCTGATGTTCTATGCGGTGGAGTGCATGAGACCCATGGTGTACGATTGGATCATTGCACTACTAGGAAACATGAAACAACAACTCGGTGAGTGCAAAATGGGTAGAATACGAAACTTTCGTTTCAGCAGCATACTGAGCATGTTTTTATTTAAGTGTGTTCCGGGATTGAGCCCTAGAGTTGACGTTCCTCTTCATGAGGTTCGAGATCTGGCCCAAGGAAGTTGGGTAGACGCAATGCACAAACTGGGTGGAGGTAGGGTGTCCAACCCCTATCCAGCTGATTTCTTTCCATGGTGGTGATGACAGATAGTTGCCATCAATGATTACCCCTATACAGGGATAGATTTTCGGGGAGACCCCAACATGCCATTACCACCAGGATTGGTATATGGTGACATTGGTAACGAATCCCAACCCTCTTTTTAACATTTTTGAGTTATTTAATTTTTTTTGTGTGTTTTGATATATGGAATCAAAAGACATGTTTTTGCATGACAACACATAGTGACATCCTATCATATGTATGCAGATGTAGGACCACGATAGCCTGAAGGATTCCCTCGTCATAGATGGAGGGGAAGAGGAGATGATATTATTGGTGTGGATGCAGAGTGGACGCTCCAAAGCATTCATACCAACTTTGTATGGCTGACAGACAAGGTACCCATGGTGCAGGTCGAGGACCTGCCTAAGGCCATGTAGTGCCAGGTGGTGGGTGCACCACGAGCATGGGTGCAGTTGTTTAGATGACTAGCTAGTGCCGTGGTGACATTTCACGATCAGAACGCCCCTCTTCCTCCCCAGGCTTAGATACCTGGGAGTGATACATTTTGTATTACTGTGTATTCATATTTTGGTGGCTCGGAAGCCCCATTTTTGTATTATGACACTATGTATTATCACATTTTGGATGTTTAATGAAATTTTTTTATGATGATTGGTTTATTTATTTACATGTGTAAAAATGTATGTTTGTGATGAGCTTACTTTCTATGAAACAAATGCCAATCTAACATGTAGTTAGCATATGAGTCAGCAACTTGATTATATTTTCTTGGAACATGTATGTATGTTATGTTGTCAAATTGTCGTTCTAACAATCTCACACATAAGAATCTCCATAATAATGTTGGATCTCTAACATGATACAAGCCATTAAGCTGCGACACTACTAACTTTGAATCAAGACATACCTCAAGAGATAGAACACCATGTGAAATGGCATTCCGTAGAAGCTCAATAACGACAATATATTCAGCAACATTGTTTGAAGAAGGCCGTAAACATACGCCTCCTGAAGACAATACCTATCCCTTAGGAGTATAAATCACCCAAGCATCATAGGCTGAGTGTTGAGTGTGATGGCTTGCACCATCCGTGAATCCTATATATATGGAAGACTCCATTGATATCTACCATAAGAAATGGAAGCTAATCAACAAACCCGATCACCATAAGAAAAATCTAACTATGCAAAATGTTGTACAATAATATACAATATTCAGCCCTGGCTGAAAATCATGCATAGTACTTTTTAAGATAGAGCCCATTTCTAGGCTCTGCCAAGGCCATCCCTTCATAATCTACTAGCTCATAAGCGCCCTTCTCTAACACACATTTAACCACGTAAGGACAATGCCACATGGGGTTGAATTTTCCTACCCCCAAGGGTTCTTTAGCTTGATCCCACAACAGGATCAAATATCCCTCACTAACCTTCCTTGGACAGACAGATTTATCATGCTGGACCTTAACGCGATGCTTATTCACCTCTAGAGCCACTAAAGCATCTCGACGCTGCTCATCAAGATGCTCTAAATGGACCAAACGTTCCTCCAATGGGGAAGTGTCTGGTAAAAGTTCTATGGCTAGATTCAAAGACGGGATTTCGCACTCAACTAGCAATATAGGCTCCACTCCATGTACAAGCTGATATGGAGAAAAACTAGTGGCAATCTTAACCGCGGTCCTATAAGCCCACAAAGCAGGATATAACATGATATGCCAATTGGTCTTGCTTTTTGCAATGGTTCGTTGGAGAATGAACTTGAGTGATTTGTTCACTGCTTCAACTTGTCCATTCGCTTGAGGGTAATAAGAAGAAGAATGCTCCTGCTTATACCCTAACTTCGAGGCCAAATTTTCCATCATCCAATTCTAAAAGTGCCTACCATGTTCAGTGACAAGCTCTTTCAGAATACCAAATAGAGTAATAATCTAGTTGAATACAAAGTGAGAGGATATCTCGCCGTCAGATTTAATTATGGGCATAGCCTCAACCCATTTCGTGAAGTAATCAACAGGCACGATAATATGATGATGCCCCCCAGATGATGCTGGGTTGCAATCCATGAAATCGAACCCCCACTTAGTGAAGGGACCGACGGTGATAATTGGATGTAATGGGGCGGGATGCGAGCGCATATTATGTGCGAACACCTGGCAAGGGTGGCACTTCTTGACTGCATTGACACAATCTTTAAAGATTGACGGCTAGAAATAACCCGCTCTTAAGATTTTTTGGGCTGTAGAAAGCCCAGATAAATGACCACCACATGGCCCTCCATGGCAGTCATTCAGCACAAGCTCAACCTTCTCATGAGTTAAACAGTGACGTAAAATGGAATCTACCCCACAGCAGTACAATGTGTTATCCACTATGAGGTAACTCTTGAATATGTGACGTAATCATCACCGTTCATCCCGTGAAAGGTGAGTAGGGACCTTCAATGTTTGTAAATATATAAAAATATCTCCATACCATGGATCCAAATTTGAGATTAAGAAGATGTGCTCATCAACAAATTTATATTCACAAACTTCATCCTCCTCCTTGCTCGGGAAATCAGATATAAGCTCCACAAAATTCATTGATTTCTTCGATTTTGCTGAAACAAACTCGAGATCGAATTCTTGCAAGATGACAATCCACTTATTATACTTTTCCCCTATCATCCTTCTAGTGAGGACGAACTGAAATGGATTGACATGGGCAACCACCAAGGTCTGGCAAAGGAGAATATAGTGTCTCAATCTTTGAACCGCATGATCAGTAGCTAAGGCAAGATTCTCCACATGGGAATAATGGATCTTTGCATCTATAAGGTTCCAGCTTAGATAATATATGACATGCTCTTGGAGCTCCTCATCCTCTTGAACCAAAACCATACCAATCGTCTCCATGGATGCAACCACATAAAGTAGAAAGTCACGATTATAGTCGGGTGGAATAATCACCAGGGCCAATGCTAAGGCTCGCTTAAGCGCATCAAAGGACTCCTGGGCTCACTAATCCCAGTAAAAGGTAATGTCCTTCAAAAGACGCATAAAGCCTCTAGTCAAATTGGCAAAATTCACGACGAATCTCCATAAGAAGTTTTCCATGCCTTGCAAACATTGAAGATGTATAATGTTTCTTGGGGGAGACAATTGAAGTATTGCCTCAACCTTCAAAGCGTCGACTCTTATCCCCTCTTTGGAGACAATGAACCCTAATAAGTGACCAAACTTCATGCAAAAGATGCACTTGTGAGGATTTAACCTAACCAAATAATGGCGGCACCTTTCGAACACTAATCTCAAATGGTAGGAATGACACATCCTCTGACGAGAATGAGAAGAAAGATCTCCAAAAAGACTTCAATAATCGATTTGAGATCATGGAAGATCAAGGTCATAGCCCGCTAAAAAGTGGCTATGGCATTTTTAAGGCCGAAAAGCATCTTCCAATATGCAAAGGTACCCCAAGGACAAATAAAGGTAGTCTTATGTTCGTCCTTAGGTTTGATCTGTATCTGATTGTATCCCCAGTAAGGTCGCCAATTCTGTTACAGAGAAAAATTCCTATGGCTTTGGGTACCACAATAGATAGCTTGACCCCATAAATCAATCCTTTCCTATATGCAAGAGAAACCAAATATCTAACACTAAATAATCTCGATTCGTACATTATTCTGGACGGTTGATGTAGATCCCCGTTGAGCTTTCCATTCTTAGCTTGAATTGATAAATTGCTTCCTCAACATTCAATAAACAAGACAAGCATGCTATATACAATCATGTTACATCTACTCTAGCATATATAATCAATAACATATAAGCATTTGAAATCATACATGGATCAAATATTCATTCAAATACACATTATTGGAAAGGAAAAGAAATTTCTATTAATATTAAATTAGAGATTACAATGAATACAACCTCTGTCGGCATGTCTGTGAATCAGAGAAACTGACTCCCCCACTTGGGCCTCCACCACTTCAATCCTCCATCTCTCGATAACAAGCTCACAAGAAAAGGGCAAGCTTGGGAAGAAAACAAAAGTTCTCCAAGGGACAAATGGATGCAGACTCAACCACAAGTTCTGGCAACAATGGACTATAGTTCTCTTGCTCTCAATTCCTCATGCCTTCAATGTATCCAAAGGGTTCCTTATATATATCTTTAATGGGGTAATGAAAGGTCGCATTCGAGCGATCTCAAGGCATATGGAAGGCTAGGAGACAAGTCAGTTGGATCCACATTAAGGAAAACTCCAAAAGAATTTGGCCTTTTGCACACATCCTGATGTATGCGGTTTTAGTGGTCAAACCTACATATATATGTGAGAAAGGGTTTAAAAGTCATGTATGGCAATTTTTACATGTTTTAGGGATGATCTTGGAAACATCAAAGGAACAAAAATGGTTCATGGTGTCTAAGGAATCTATAGAGGGACAGGGAAGGCCATAAAAATGTGATTCACCATGTGTGCTAAAATCAGCTATAACAGATGCCCCCTATGTGTGAGGTCAGAGGGGTCATACGATGGCCGAAATACATTATAAGTCCATCCCAGAAGTGAAGTGATGAAGAACCCAGTGGAAGAACTAGCCATCCAATCAACACTATACAATGATACAACTTTGCACATAACTGCAAATACATATAGCAGTCCCGGATACATAAGAGTACAATGGCCATGAATAGGCCTGATACAATATGAGATATGTTGTCATCGCCATGTACAATATAAATAGATCAGAATATCCATGATGAAGATATACAAAGTATCATGATCTCCATGAATACTGAAGATATATAATAGATCAAGATCTCCATAATGGATGGAAATTTCTGATATATACTGGAATCAAGTCATGAGAGCTGAAATCTCATGAACACTGGCACGACCAAGGAGGTAGCATATAAGAGATGCCACCAATCTGGAAGGTCTTCTACACAAGCCGCAATGAGTACATGTCCTACTATGTGAATAGAGGTGTCGAGGTCAAACATAGTAGTCCATCGTCTGATTACCGATCATTGATGTATACCGTTAACAGATGTGAGATAAGCCACCGATAATGAAAATGGGAATCAAGGTACTAGAGTGCAAACTAAACAGTGTGAATAAATTTGTTGAGGTTGAACACTTAAGAGAATCCATATATCATGGGACATTGATATATTCCCAAAAAAATGTCGATGGCGAGAGAACCTGCCACTGATGACTGTAAGTCTCAAGGCACTAAAAAACGACTCTAGATTCCTATCCCAGAATAAATGATCTGAAGTCGATGGGATGAAATCCACTGGAAGGAGGGAATTAAGGCATCCCCCATCACAAAACATGAGGTACTCAACAAAGCCGTATAATATTGAAGGACTCGATCATAAGGTGCATGAACCAGTAAGTGTACCGGGAATGGTCGATATGCAAAGTCAAGATAACTGAGGAATGGCTGACTCATGTTTCAATTTCCTTCGAACAAGAGCATAAAGGTGAATGGTGACTAAATGTAGGTAGCATAGACTCGATATGCAAAACCGGGACATCTCTGCGACACAGGAGGCATCGACAGAGGCTCCATAGGGACCGGAAGCTTAACCAATTGGTGGAGATAAAATCAGATAAACGAGTACAGCTCCTAAAGTCAAAATATTAACCCAATCAACGGATGTGATATAGAGTGATCTGTTCGAAGGTGACGCAACTCGGCTGCTACCAAATATAACATCTTTCCTTGTCCGTATTTTTGGTTTTTTAATTTTTTTTTGGACTTTTTCAAATATTTGAAAAGCTTGAAAAATAATAAAATTGCTTTAAAGTTACAGACTAGGAGGAGACGAGTGTCAAATAGGCAAAGAAACTAGTTCCAGGCAGGAGAAAATTCCTATGCTCAATGCAAGGATACATGTGTAGGATAGCGACACTTGGGGGAAAGTCACCTCCTGGTAAAAATAGGGAATCAAGCTGCAAAGGATATACAAAATGGCTCTGCGTGGCTAGACATGAGACAAGCTCGGGCTATATGGCTGATATGCAAAGTCAGGAAAGCCAGCATAAGGCTCAAATGAGGCAGGCAAAGCTCATGATAATGCAATTACAAATTGACATAAGGGATTCCGAGGGAAATAGGCCAGCAAAAGATCAAAAGGAGTATGAGGCTCTTTTGAAATGTCATGGAAATACTATACAATGGACTCCCACACCCTACAGGACAAAACTATCAACATGGGTACCAAATGCAAATAATGTGCTAACTAGGGTGTCAATGTAAGGTCTAGATCTACCTTTCAAATCATGCCACTTCTAAAAAAACAAGAAGGTTCCGTGACAAGATAGAATGGGTTCATACCTATGGTTATGATGAAAGAGTCATAAGGTCATGCACAATGCAAATAGTGGTGAAACCTAACCTATATGCCAGTTTAGACATGATACCTAAAATCAACATGAACGGGTCAAAACAATGGTCAAAACAGTGCTTAAAACGGTCTCCTACATCATATGTTAGTAAAAAACGGTCCAAAAGGATTAGAAATGATCCAAAACTATAGGAAAGGGGGTAAAAATTTTCAAAAATTTGAATTTTTTTTATAAATAGTAAAAAACTTCAAAACATTATATAACATTTGAAATTTTTACCCAATTCAGCTCAAAAATTCAAACACAAATTCCGGGATATCCAGCCGACGGAATCCGACACCGTTTTTTCCAGGTAATTTCCCATGCCCTACTCTTTCATTTTCATGTAAAATTTTCAATTTTTCGTGGTCTATTTTGATTTATAAGCCATCCTAAAGTGCGTGCCTCAGCCCACACAGAAATTGAGGATTTTTTTGCATATAGGGCTGGATATATGTGGAAAAAGCCCTCAAAGTTGCGTACATACGTGGCTGTTTAGAAAACAGTCATGTATGCGGCAACGGTGAAGTTTTTTAAAGACTTCTAATGACCCAAACTTCATTTAAATGTGCAGGATGGTTCTAGAATGGAGAGAACCTGAGCATGTGGATGTAGAAGAAGCAGTACGTGGTGATGTAATGGCACAACAAGCTCTTCATGCATGCGGGCTATACAAGTTTTGGTGTCTTGGTGGCTTAAGAGCCAAACCAAGGCTGCTGCAGATGCTAGTAGACTACTAGGATCCCAACTCAGAGTCTTTCCAGATCGATGGGATGTCCCTCACCATAGAAGTGGAGGACATATACTTTATTACTGGACCTTTTTGATGGGGGGAAGTGGTGAACCTACGATCTCATGGGCCCAGAGGTGGCCTCACCATAGACAAGTACATAGCTGTGTATTGTTATCCGAACACAAAGAAGGTCGGGAGTCAAATCCCAACTAACTCCATACAGGTGCTAGGCCTAAAGGCCATACTACTGACACTGGGAAGGATAACAAGGCTAGCCTCACTCCACTAGGCCTCACAGCCTCTGATGTTCTATGCGATGGAGTGCATGAAACCCACAGTGTACGATTGGAACACTGCACTATTGGGCAACATGAAACACCAGCTTGGTGAGTGCAAGATGGGAAGAGTATGAAACTTTGTTTTCATTAGCGTATTAAGCACGTTTTTCTTTGAGCGTGTTCTCGGATTGAGCCCTAGAGTTGATTTCCCTCTTCACAAGGTTCGATATCTGGCCTAATGACATTGGGAAAATACGATGCGCAGACTGGGTGGAGGTAGGGTGTCCAACCCCTATCCAACTGATTTCTTTCCATGGTGCCAACGACAGACAGTTTCCATCGATGATTACCCCTATGTGGGGATAGATTTTTGAGGAGACCCCGACATGCCATTACCACCAGGATTGGCATATGGTGACATTGGTAACGAATCCCAACCCTCTTTTTAATATTTTTGAGTTATTTAATTTTTTTTTGTGTTTTTTAATATATGGAATCAAAAAGACATATTTTTGCATGACAACACATAGTGACATCCTATCATATGTATGCAGATGTAGGACCATGGTGGCTTGAAGGCTTCCCTCATCATAGACAGAGGGGAAGAGGAGATGATATTACGGGTGTGGATGATGAGCGGACTGTGCAAAGCATTCATACCAACTTCGTGCGGCTGACACAAAGGGTACCCATGGCGCAAGTTGAGGACCTTCCTGATACCATGCAGCGTTAGGTGGTGGGTGTGCCATGAGCATGGGTGGGGTTGTTTAGATGACTAGATAGAGCCATGGTGACATTCCACAGTCAGAACCCCCCTCCTCCTCCCTAGGATTAGATTTCTGGGAGTGATACATTTTGTATTACCGTGTATTCATATTTTGGTGGATTGAAAGCCCCATTTTTATATTATGACACTATGTATTATCACATTTTGGATGTTTAATGAAAAACTTTTATGATGATCAGTTTATTTATTTACATGTGTAAAAATGTATGTTTGTGATGAGATTACTATCTATGAAACAAATGGCAATCTAACACGTAGTTAGCATATGAGTCAGCAACTTGATTATAAATTCTTGGAACATGTATGTTTGTTATGTTGTCAAACTGCACTTCTAACAATCTCACATGTAAGAATCTCTGCAATAATGTTGGATCTCTAACATGATACAAGCCATTAAGAAGTGACACTACTAACTCTAAATTAAGACATACCTCAAGAGATAGAACACCATGTGAAATGGAATCCTGTAGAAGCTCAATAACGGCACTATATTCAACAACATTGTTTGAAGAAGGTCATAAACATACACCTCCTGAAGACAATACCTGACCCATAGGAGTATAAATCACCCAAGCAGTAGAGGCTGAGTGTTGAGTGTGATGGCTTGCACCATCCACAAATCCTATATATATGGAAGACTCCATTGATATCTGCCATAAGAAACAGAAGCTAATCAACAAAGCCGATCACCATAAGAAAAAACTAACTATGCAAAATGCTGTACAATAATATCCAATAGTCAGCCCTAGATGAAAATCGTGCATAGTACTTTTCAAGATAGAGCCCATTTCTAGGCTTCGCCAAGTCCGTCCCTTCATAATATACTAGCTCATAAGCGCCCTTCTACACGCATTTAACCACGTAAGGACCATGCTACATGGGGTTGACTTTTCCTGCCCCCAAGGGTTCTTTAGCTTGATCCCACAACAGGACCAAATCTCCCTCACTAAAATTCCTTGGACAAAGAGATTTATTGTACTGGACCTTAACGCGATGCTTATTCACCTCTAGATCCACTAAAGCATCTCGGCACTACTCATCAAGCTGCTCTAAATTAACCAAACGTTCCTCTAATGGGGAAGTGTCTAGTAAGAGTTCTATGGCTAGCTTCAAAGAAGGGATTTTACACTCAACCGGCAATACAGACTCCACTCCATGTACAAGATGATATGGAGAAAAACTGGTGGCAGTCTTAATCGCAGTCCTATAAGCCCACAAAGTAGGATATAACATGATATGCCAATTGGTCTTGCTTTGTGTGATGGTTCGTTGGATAATGAACTTGATTGATTTGTTCACTGCTTCAACCTGTCCATTCGCTTGAGGGTAATAAGAATAAGAATGCTCCTACTTATACCCTAACTTTGAGGCCAACTCTTCCACCATCTGATTATGAAAGTGCCTACCATGGTCAGTGACAATCTCTTTCGAAATACCGAACCGAGTAATAATCTGGTTGAATACGAAGTGAGCGGCTGTCTCACCGTCGAATTTAATTATGGGCATAGCCTCAGCCCATTTAGTGAAGTAATCAAGAGCCACGATAATATGATGATTCCCCCCAGCTGAAGATGGGTTGCAATCCATGAAATCAAGCCCCCACTTAGTGAAGGGACCAACAGTGACAATTGGATGTAATAGGGTAGGATGTGAGTGCATATTACATGTGAATACCTGGCAAGAGTGGCACTTCTTGATGGCATCGACACAATAATTAAAGATCGACGGCCATAAATAACCCGCTCTCAATATTTTTTGGGTTGTAGAAAGTCCAAATAAATGACCACCACACGCCTCTCCGTGGTAGTCATTTAGCACAAGCTCAGCCTCCTCATGAGTTAAATAATGACGTAAAATGGAATCCACCCTATGGCGGTACAATGTGTTATCCACTATGAGGTAACTCTTGGATACATGACGTAATCGTCATTGTTCATCCCGTGAAAGGTGAGTAGGGACCTTCAATGTTTGTAAATATATGATAATATCTCCATACCATGGATCCAAAGTTGAGATTAAGAATATTTGCTCATCGACAAACGTATCTTCACAAAATTCCTCCTCCTCCTTGCTATGGAAATCATATATAAGATCCGCAAAAATCAACAATTTCTTCGATTTTGCTGAAGCAAACTCGAGATCAATTTCTTGCAAGATGACAATCCACTTACTATACTTTCCCCCTATCATCCTTCTAGTGAGGATGAACTGAAATGGATTGACATGGGAAACCATCAAGGTCTGGCGAAGGACAATATAGTGTCTCAATCTTAGAACCGCATGAACGGTAGCTAAGGCAAGCTTCTCCACATGGGAATAATGGATCTCCACATCTATAAGGTTCCGACTTAGATAATATATGACATGCTCTTGGAGCTCCTCATCCTCTTGAACCAAAACCATACCAATCGTCTCCATCGACATGGCCACATAAAGTAGAAAGTCATGGATATAGGAGGGTGGAATAATCATTGGGGCCAATTCTAAGGCTTGCTTAAGCGCATCAAATGACTCCTGGGCTTGCTCATCTCAGCAAAAGGTAGTCTCCTTCTTCAAAAGATGCATAAAGCCTCTAGTCAAATTGGAAAAATTCATGAGGAATCTCCGTAAGAAGTTTGCCATGCCTTGCAAACATTGAAGATGTCTAATGTTTCTTGGGGGAGACAATTGAAGTATTGCCTCAACCTTAAAAGGGTAAACTCTTATACCCTCTTTGGAGACAATGAACCCTAATAAGCAACCAGAATTCACGTAAAAGATGCACTTGTGAGGATTTAACCTGACCAAATAATGGCGGCACCTTTTGAACACGAATCTCAAATGGTAGGAATGACGCATCCTTTGATGAGAATGAGAAGCAAGGTCATCCAAAAATACTTCAATAATCGATTTGAGATCATGGAAGATCAAGGTCATATCCCACTAAAAAGTGGCTCCGACGTTTTTAAGGATCAAAGGCATCTTCCGATATGCAAAGGTACCCCAAGGAAAAATAAAGGCAGTCTTATGTTGGTCCTTAGGATTGATCTGTATCTGATTGTATCCCTAGTATGGTCGCTAATTCTGTTACGGAAATAAATTCCTATGGCTTGGGGTACCACAATAGACAACTTGACTGCATAAATCAATCATTTCCTATATGCAAGAGAAACCAAATATCTAACACTAAAGGATCTTGATTCTAACCTTATTCTGGATGGTTGATGTAGATCCCCGTTGAGCTTTCCAACTCCATCTTGAATTGATAAATTGCTTCCTCAACATTCAATAAACAAGACAAGCATGCTATATATAATCGTGTTAGATCTACTCTAGCATATATAATCAATAACATGTAAGCATTTGAAATTATCCATGGATCAAAGATTAATTCAAATACACATTATTGGATAGGAAAAGATATTTCTATTAATATAAAATCAGAGGTTACAATGAATACAACCTCTGTCGGCACGTTTGCAAATTGGAGAAACTCAGTCCCCCACTTGGGCCTCCACCACTTCAATCCTCCATCTCTCGATAGAAAGCTCACAAGCAAAGGGAAAGCTTGGGAAGAACACAAAAGTGCTCTAAGGGACAAAGGGATGCAAACTCAAGCACAAGTTCTGGCAACAATGGACTATAGTTCTCTTGCTCTCAAATCCTCATGCCTTCAATGTATCCAAAGGGTTCCTTATATAGCCCTTCAATGGGGTAATGAAAGGTCAAATCCGAGCGATCTCAAGGCATATGGAAGGCCAAGAGACAAGTGAGTCAAATCCACATCAAGGAAAACTCCAAAATAATTTGGCCTTTTGCACACATCCCAATGTATTCTATTTTAGGTGTCAAACCTGCGTATATACATGAGAAAGGGTTTAAAAGTTGTGTATGGCAATGTTTACATGTTTTTAGGGATGATCTTGGAAACATCAAAGGAACAAAAATGGTCCATGGGGTCTAAGGAGTCTGCAGAGGGACAGGGAAGGCCATAAAAATGTGATTCACCATGTGTGGTAAAATCAGCTGTAACAGAGGCACATCGAGAAGGGCAAGCTTGTGATACTAAAATCCTATCATCTACATGTGATAAGATCCTTAACACTTCTATTTTCTCTTAATCCCAAAATTGGAGTGGAAACAGTTCTTTGGATGTCAATTCTACATTAAAAACCCTAGCACCTCTTTTTCCCTTTAGCTGAAGAGCGGTACCTTATGTAGCACCGCCTGAGTCCTGTTATAGATAAGTGGTGCCACCACATATGGGCTTTGTTCTTGGAGTAGTTCTTACCCTTCACCGCTCTGTCCTAAAGGTATATAAGTGGTACCCTTGGTAAAATTTGGAAAAAAGAGGATTCTTGAGGCTTCTAGAACATAATCCTCGTGTCCTCCCTTATCCCTATCAATATGGGTTGGTTGGAGTTGAGATCCCTCTTGGTAGGATCTTATGGCCACCTCTCCCACAATTCTCTCAACTATCCTTATCCATTGAGCCTTACAAATAAAAGCTCATGTCCCATAGTTGAGGGAGAGAACTGAATGGAAATGTTATGCTGTTGAATTGACTACCTATCCCAATCCATTGGAGAGCACAAGAGAGAAAGTTGGAGCTATCGGGGATGAGGTGTTTGTCTTGTGGAGGAGTTTGTCAACACTAAGGAAATCATTGTAAGCATCTCCATTGATTTCTTAATGCAAAGCTAATTTCTGTCCCACATATCTGTTGTACTGATATCACATGTATATGTTACTAGATTCCTTAGTCACTAGTAGGGATGTGTAAATAATGTTCTGGTAGATTGGATGTTCTTATTTGTTTGACATGTTCTGCAGACACACGGGTTCATCATAAAAGCATTATTGCAAGTGTTTACCACATTCAAGGAAGGTTTTCACCCTTTTTAGTTCACTTATTTGTTCTGGATCTGAACCATTTAGACTAGAGGAACAACTTCTGTCTGTAGAAGGAGCAATATTCCTGACAACAAATCTGGCAACTCCACTGGAGAATAAAGCAAGTTTCAGTTGATCTAACCTTCCTCAGTCCTTTAACACTTATCCGAATCCAAAATTCAATCTGTAACTCTCTTTAGTTAGATATGCCATCTAACTTAGTGAAGTTTGGTTTGAAAATTTAAGATCTATTCAGATCTGAACTACTTTGACTTTACATGCTCTGTTTTATGGTTAATTCATCGGTTTTTGTCTTGATTTGAACAATTTTTAACTTGAAATTTCATTCTCTTTGTGTTCTGGATTTATTTAGGGAATTGCACATATGCTGCAGGCAATAAGCAGTGCCACCGCCTGAGTGCAGTGATCCAGAAGTGGTTCTCATCCAGAATCGCTCTGTCAAAGACCTCTCCAGTGTGGTGCCAGGTAGGCCTTGTTCCAAAACTTGATTTTTTGTGATTTTTTTTCAAAAGTAGGGTTATGCTTGCTTTCGGCCCTGCACTGTCAGGCTTGTTTGTCTGAATCTGAATGCTCATGGTTGAAATTTTTGTGGTAAAACTTGTTTGATTAAAAGAATTCGAAAGCTAAGTTAGGATTGTTGATTATTCGTTTGCTTTCATGCTTGTTGGTTGTGATTATGAAAGGAATTGTTGAGATCTTAAGTTTCAGTTGGATCTCTTTTCGTTTCATTTATAAAGACTGAAAGAAAAACCACTTGATCATCATCTTAATTTCATTTTTTCCATAGAGGACTTCTTCTTTATTTTAAAAAGAATTTTTTTTGTTGAGATTGGGTCATTATTTTTACTGAGCATAGGGCACTGGATCTTTGATTAGCCTCATAAGCTTTTAGGTTCCCTTTGTTCTTTTGTCTCTCTTGTATTATTACTGTCTCATCAAAAGAAAAAATATTGTAGTTTTAAGTTAGATCTATCTATGTTTCAAAGAAAAATCGAAAAAATAGATTGCATATGCATGTAGAGTGCTTGTTATTTTTCTTTTAGGAAAATAGACTCTTACCCATCTAATTGCTTTCAAAAAGAAAAAATAGTTTGGAATGTGTTGCTTGTATTTGGATTTGATTTGTTCAAAGTAGTTGTTTGGGAATTTTTGGTTTTGAAAATGAAAAGAAAATACTCTTTCTCCCTCCTATAGGTAGGCATATGTTGAACGGTAAAGAGAAATATTTGCATCTACATATCTGCATGGTTTTACTTTTTTCTATCAAAATTCCATGCATTCACCTAACCGTCCACTTTAAAATTAATGGTAGTTATAGGCTTAAAATTTACATAGAAATTTAAGTGATAGGGTAGAGACGTGTTCGGGTGTCGTTAAGCCTAGGAGCTGTTGTTACTTGTCCGCACTACATCCTGGGACTCACGCGGTTCTTCCACGTATCATCAATATATCGAACAACCTTTCACGTACCCTTGAGGTATATAGAAAGGTACTTCATGTACTCTATTGTATATAGGATGGCCCCTTGTGAATGGTTGTGCATTAGACTACACTACTACCGATTTGAGCTCTCACGTAACTTGCGAATATCGGGAGACCCCACTAGGATACCTTATCTATTTTAGAAAATCCCTTTGGATGTCTTGCTTGGAGCCATACACCGAAAATAGCATTCGGGGAGATTACTACACACGTACCTAGAGTATATTACGAGTGGCACCTTCTTGACAATCCCGGTGAGATACCGGACTATCTGAAATCCTCTTGTCATTTAAGTTTGCTTGTTTGGCTTGTAGCTTGAGTAGGGGAATTTTTGGTGTGTTTTTTCTAGTTTTGAAACCCTAGGTTAAATAGCAACTATACAAATTTCCTGAATTGAGATGATCCAGAAGAGTACGGGGCTTTCCACTTGATTTTACTCCTATTTCTTGAGAATATCCTATGGAATCTATCAACCAAGGAGATACTACCAACTCCCAAGTGGGAGAACATGTGGTTACAGAAAGCGGAGATCCATAACCTTTGCACGGTCCTCCCTTGGCTCAACAACCTTCTAGGGGTAATAATTCTTTCCATTCTCCCATAGAAGGCCATGTTGATGATACTACCCATCCAAATTATGGTCCCAATGCTCTGTTTTGGGATACCTCTATGGGATAGGCCATTGCTTCATTTGGAACCTGTCCAACCTCTTCTGAATAAATTTCACCAAATGAAGAAGAACATAGACAATACCGGGCAGCTACTCTCCATGCAAGAGACCTTGAAAAGAAAATAGATAACATATTCGATACAACACCACCTCGCTCGATAGTTTTCCTTGTAATACGGACCCTTGGCCTACAGGATATCGGTCACTTGCTAATTTTATGAAAACCATTGAACCTATTCTAGATTGTGCAATGACTCCACATAATCTAGGTCAAACCACCAACCCCAATACCTCCCATATTATGTCTGTTCCAAATCCTTCTGGGTCTTCTGCACCCGGGGAACAACATTCAATTCCTATTTCATCAACACCTTCTAGTGCCGGGGGAAACCCCTGGCACGACCTACGTTACCTATCATTGGAGTTGTATCTAGTAATGGACATACCTCTAGTATAGAGAAATCTACAGTCTATGTCCCTCCTACCCATACCAATGTGGTTAACCCCCATCCAGTTCAGGTCAACCATTGGGGGCACAACTTGTA
The DNA here is from genome assembly GCA_001517045.1 of Pseudotsuga menziesii. Taxonomy (NCBI): domain Eukaryota; kingdom Viridiplantae; phylum Streptophyta; class Pinopsida; order Pinales; family Pinaceae; genus Pseudotsuga; species Pseudotsuga menziesii. The sequence continues at coordinate 455,913 of LPNX011226360.1, read as the reverse complement.
ACCAATCAAACCTCTTGGGGGCATGGTTACACAACAAATCAAGTACCTATAGGAAATATCAATTACCAACCCACCCCTACAGTAATGCCTTATGCTGGAATTCCATATTTTGGTAATACTTTCACTCCATGGGGGCAACCTAATTGGTCCTACATGCTAGCTATGGGAGGGATACCTATACATACTATGGGGGGTGCCGGACGACCACCTTACGAAGGTCCTCCATTTGAGGGGCCTAATGGTCCTGGCAGCTTTCCTCCTTATGGTCCCAACTGTCCTGGTGGTCCTGGGGCACCTGGTGGATTTCCTCCTAATGGTCCCGAAAGGTCTTGTGGCCTTCCTCCTAGTGGTTCCAAAGGATCTGGAGGTTTACCTCCGAGGGGTCTTAGAGGGTCTAGTGGTCCTCCTCCTAGTGGCCCAGGTGGTCCTAGTGGTCTTGGCGGTCCTGATGGTCCTGGAGGCCCTGGTGGTCCTCCTCCTAGAAGCTCCAGTGGTCCTAACGGTCCAGATCCTGGAAATCAACTCCCTATGGGTGGATCTTTCGACGGTTCTCCATCACAACATCCATTTCAAAAACTTGTATATCAGTCTACTTACGGTCCTACTAGTACTTATATGTGCTATCAATAATACTAGTACGTACAAGCTAATCGCCAGTTACCTTTCCTAGCAACTTTGGACTTGTCTAATTTGTCCAATTTGATTAATGATCCCATTCGACATAACCCCTCATGGCCTTCCATTCCAATAAAGTTACCATCAGACATTCCAAAATTCGATGTGAAGCAGGGAGATGATCCAAAAAACCATGTCATGATATTCCATTTGTGGTGTTCCTTGAACTCCCTAATGAATTATTCAGTTCGTTTAAGAATCTTCCAGTGAACTTTGACCGTTACGGCCGTGAAATGGTACATTGAACTTTCGCAACATTCGTTTGTGGATTTTGGTTCTTTGGAAACTGTCTTTCTTACACACTTTCAGCTTCCTATCCACTATGAAACAGGTACAAACCTCTTAACTTCTCTATGTTAGAACACCTCTACATGCATATCGGACCATATCCATGAGTGGAGAAGGCAGAGAATACTTATCAAGGCTCCTATCCCAGATAAATTGTTAGCTAATTGGTTTACTAAATATTTGTTGCCTCCAATCGCCCGAGACGTGGCTATGGGCAGTGCCGTTACCAAAGAACAAGACATTAGTTGAGCCAAATATATGGACTTGGTATATTCCCAGTCTGGAACGTTGTATGACTTGATCCCTCAAGCTCCTCTCCCAAGCACTGATCCTTCCAAGCCACCAATAGAAACCAATGTTGATGGGATTGTTGGTTCAATCCAGTCCTTGTTAACAGAAAAACCTGCCAAGAAACCCTATAATTATACCCCTACTCCTTCAACTCCCAAGGTTTCTGCAGAGGTAAATTCCATTCAAAGTACAGAAACGCCCAGCAATAATAAAAAGAAAGGTAAAGAAAAAAACAAAAAACCTGGAAACCCACAGGAGAATCCAAAACCAACCACCAACGACAATGATAGAGGGAAAAGAAAAGCGAAATATCCATGTCTGCTATGCGGAGGTGACCACTTCACGAAGGAGTTCCCTCATCATGAAGAAATTAATCAATTTCTAAAAACTAATCTCACACCAATAGTTCTTACTGATCCTTTTCCCTCTCAACAACAACTGATAGAACACATGTCTAATCAGGGAAATTCTAGTTCTTCAGAGGAAGTTCGCATGATGTCCTCAGAAACTATTAATTTTCAAACTCGAAGTCAGAGTTATGACAAACCCATAAGCAAGAAAGAAGACAATTCTTCTTCAGGAAAAGCTCCCTCTACTGGTTCTCCTGAGTCCTTGTCTACTGGAAACCTAATCTCGACATGGTTTTGCATCCACCCAAGAGTGTTCTTAGGAAGGCTGTCTTTAACCCTAATGCCCGAGGTGCCCAGTTTTATAATGTAGTTGAAGATCTTTCTTAGGGACCATGTGCAATGTATACCTTGGAAGTACTCCAAAGTTGTCCAACACAACGCAAAAACTTGTCAACCGTGTTTCGAGCTTTAGACCCAAACAACACTAATTTGATTCACTTTAATGTTGAGAACAATAAGTTTATGCTACCTCACAAAATCACTTTCCAAATCATAACGAAAGTACTCAGAAAAAAGGTCTTTAGAACTATCTTAGACGAAGGAGCTTCAACTTCGGTTTTTTCCCTGTCTTGTTCGAAAGCTATTGGCTCTCCCGAGCTTATAACATCACCAACGACTCTGAAAGCCTTTGATGGTCAAGGTTTCCAGCCCCATGGTCTCATACCCGCACTTTGAATTGAGCTTGGGGGAAAAACCATTTCCATTCAAGTGGAAGTAGTAGATGCCCCATTAGACTACAGCCTCCTATTAGGAAGAAATTGGTTTTATGCCATGACCACTATCACTTCGATGGTATTTCAAACCATCCAATTTCCGCATCTACGGAGGATTGTAACCATTGAACAGCTCGATTTCTGTATGCCAGATGTTACCACCCCTACGGCTAATAACATCCCTATGTTAGGCCAATCCCCTCATCCTTACGAGCCGATCGGGGCAGGCATGTTGAAGGATTCATCCCTTATGGGGATTTTTCCATCAAACCCTCCTAACATAGAAACGACGACAGTAAATATGATTTATTCGCTTGATTATGATCCAAAGGGAAAACAAATTGTTGAGTCCACCTTGTTGAGTTCACCAAAATAAATGTACAATGTTATCCAAACCCTTTCCAATGACAGCACTAATGACTTTCATCTAGTGGCTTCGGATCCTTACCATTTTCCCTACTGGTTAAAACCCTCTCTTCCTTCTCTAGATTATCTCTCCCATAATTTTCCCTCTAACGAGTCCATTATGCAGATCATGAGTACAAATGAACCTATATGGGAAGATCATCACCATAAATCCTCGTTCCTCCCGAACACTAGTGCAGTATACCATGATTTTGCATCCCTTTTTGCTACTGATATTGTCAAAACCCCTCAAACTCCTATATTGTTGCAGAACATGAATTTTGAAGGAAACCTATGCAACATTACTCAAACAAATTAAATTGACATATCAGTCAAACCTGGAACCCTTGAGCATGTTCATGTTGGGAAGAACTGCTCAGCAGATGAATCTGAAGCATATAGAGCACTTTTCAAAGAATTTTGAGATGTCTTTGCCTGGTCCTATGAATAAATTCCTAGGATAGACCCATCCATTATGGTTCGCGAAATAAAAACCTATCCCATTTCGAAACCTATCAGGAAAAAACTAAGACAAGTCCATCCACGGAAAGCCGCAGCTATCAAAGCTGAAATAGAAAAGCTTCTAAAAGCAGGGTTTATTTATCTCATACCCCTAACAGAATGGGTATCGAACATCATCCCTGTCAATAAAAAGTAGGGAACCATTAGAGTCTACATCGTTTTTAGAGATTTGAATAAATATTGTCCCAAAGACAACTTTCCCACTTTGCATATCGACCAGATTATCGACAACTGTGACGGAAGTGTCATCTTTTCATTTGTGGATGGATTTTCGAGTTATAACTATATTGAGATTTTACCTACCGATCAGCACAAGACAACATTTATTTTCCCATGGGGAACCTTTGCATACAGGAAGTTACCATTTGACCTAAAAAATGCTGGAGCCACTTTCCAGCATGCTATGTCCTATGCGTTTCACGATATAAAACATATTGTAGAACCGTACCTTGACAACCTCCCAGCTCATTCACAGCGATGGGAGGACCACCCTGGTCATCTTAGAGACATTTTCCTGAGTTGCCGTCATTATAACATACAACTCAATCCTCATAAATGTGTTTTTTGCATTGAGACGAGAGGCCTGTTTTTTTTGTGGTTTCTAAGGATGGCATCTGGATAGATCCATTGAAAATTTCCGCTATTCTAGCCTTACCAGCCCCAACCAACCTTCTAGAACTCCAAAGTTTGCAAGGGAAGGCAAACTTCCTCCACCGTTTCATTTGCAATTTTGAAGAGAAAACATACGGTTATATGCATCTCCTCAAGAAGGACACTCCGTTATTTTGGGATGACCAAGCCCAATGGGCCTTTGATAATCTCAAACATGCTTTGGATCACTCACCCGTTATACACCCCCTAGATTATTCAAAGGATTTTCTCTTATACATTGCTTCCTCCACTACTACCATCGCTATGGTCTTGGTGTAGGAGAATCCCAACAGTCAGGAGCACGTGATCTACTATGCTAGTAATAATATCATGGATTCTGAAACTTGATACTCATGTGTGGAGAAATTAGCATTGGCCATGGTCATTGCTATACATAAATTTCGTCACTACATTTTTCTTCGCACAACCACCGTTTTGGCAGACCAGAACCCTATGTATTACATCTTGACTTGTCAGGTGCTCGAGGGAAAATATTCCCGATGGATAGTCATCCTACAAGATTTTGATTTGGAATTTGCCAAAGCTACGTCAAAGAAATCCTTGGTATTTGCTGAGCTCATGTGTGATATTCCCTGTGCTTTGATGGAATCTGAGCCTAGCGATTCATTCCTGAATGAATTCTTGTTCCTGATAAGCACTACTGACCCATGGTATGGATATTTTCTCATTTATCGTCAGACACAGAGATTTCATCCCACTCTACCCTGTGATGATCGCCACCGTATCTGTCACCACACAAAATACTACCTCATCTTGAATGACACTTTATATAGACGTGGTATCGATTCCGTTCTCCGGTGATGCCTTACCCACAAGGAAGGTAAACAAGTTTTGAATGACTGCCACTCTGAAGCCTGTGGCAGTCATCTATCTGGGATGGCTACAGCCCAGAAAATCCTTCATGTTGGCTATTTTTGGCCTTCAATATTTAAATATTGTCATGAGGCTATTAAGAAATGCCCACCCTGCCAACATTTCTATCTTAAAAAGCGCACCCACCCTGCTCCGTTACACCCCGTCATTGTCGTTGGCCCTTTCACCAAATGGGGGATTGATTACATGCATTGTAAGCCTACCTCAGTCGAGGGGCATGGTTACATCATCGTATCCATTGATTATTTTATGGAATGGGCTGAGGCTATGCCTACATATGTAGAAGATGGTAATACTGCCACTCTCTTCCTATTCCATCACGTGATAGCAAGATTCAGAGTCCCGCAGTCCATAGTTACAGATTATGATCACATTTCCGCAATCAAATGATAGAAGAATTAAGTGCCAAGCTAGGTTTTCGTCATGAAAACTGAACACCCTATTATCCGCAAGCTAATGGTCAATTCGAGGCCATTAACAAAGTTTTGAAAACAATGCTACATCGGATGGTTGGAGACCATAAATCTAACTGGCACCATATTCTTTTCTCTGCTCTTTGGGATTACAGCACTTCAGTAAAAACAACTACTGGTTTTACACCCTTCTAGCTTGTCTATGGACTAGAAGCTGTCTTTCCTATTCAATGTAAAATTCCATCCTTGAAACTTGTCGTCAAGCTTCTCCCAAACACTTTCGTAGAGGAAGAAATATTTTTCTACTTGAAAAACCTTGATGAAACTGGAAGAGATGCTTCCTTAGCCAATGATGCACACAAGAAACACGTCAAGGCACAGTATGAAAAATCTATCCAACCTCGTTCCTTTAACGAAGGTGACCTAGTTTTAACCTATGATTAGAGACATGACAAACTAGGAAAAGGGAAGTTCAAATCCATGTGATACGGTCCTTTCGTTATTTACAAATTTCTAGAGAAAGGGGCCTATGAGCTCGTGGACTATGATGGAATCCCCTTAGGACAACCTCGCAATGGGTTGTACCTGAAGAGGTAGTATGCCTAGATATTTCTTGTATAGTACCTTATATATATGTATATTACATGAATTTTTAGTGTGCTTAATTATTTTCAATATGGTTTCAAATTTAGTGTCTGTATCTGTTTATACCATGTTTTAGTTGTCCAAAGCAGATGGCTTTCTATGGCTTCGCTAATGGTGCTTAACACCACACCTTGAATCTTTCCTCAGCTACTTGGGTTCTCTATTCCCTAGCTCACAATTTTGTCAGTTCAGGAGCAGTTTGTATTGGTCCTACTACCAACAATATTGCCAAATATCAAGCAGTCATCGGTCTTCTAACTGAAGCTGCCTCCTAGGATGTTCATAACTTGGTAGTTTTGATGAACTCACAACTAGTGGTTTGTCATTTAAATCATGTCTATACCATCAGGAATCCTATGCTTCTTCATCTCTTACGGAGGGTACATTTATTGGAGAGGTCATTTGAAGCTATTACCTATAGGAATATCCCTAGGGAAGACAATGCAGTTGTCGACTCATTGGAAAATTACATCCTAGATTGACATATTGCCCATTCATGACGTAAAAATCAAACATGGTTCACTGTAAATAAACTATAAAAGACACATTTAAAACTCATGTAAATACATTTTCCATTTGAGACATATAAACACAAAAGGTAGAAGTATATATATATATAATGTTGTACAAAAAATAGGTCATGAGTCCTCATCTGAGGTGCTCAGGATTTCAGGAAAAATATCATTATACAAAAATCCTGAAGCTATATATAAGCTTTCAGAAATACATCATGCGGCCTATAATCTAGTGATTCTCATGGTAACACATGACCGCCCGAGCTACTTGACATAACATTCTACTGAAGCGACCTGGTACTCCTGCAGTGGGCCTCTGGTACCTAAGTGGGAGGTTGTCGATCGAGGCATCTGTTATGTCTAGAGTTAACATCTCAAGGTTCTCCTCTAGCTCCCTCGTCACATCATCGCCCTGTGCAACAAAACAAGCTCCAACTCGCCTATTTGGTAGGGAGTATCCCCCAGGTTGTGTTATTCCAACATCTGCATGAAAACATTTAAGTCTCATTACTACACATAAAAACATAAAAACACAATTTCCATTTTAGGGTTTTTGTTTCTTACCAATGTTGCCCCACTATGCAACAGGTAGAAGCAGTAGGTCAGGGTCACCCCTGAAGTCTGTACCCGTGTATGTGTAGTCCTCAACCATGAGGAGGTGGTATCTCAGCCATCAGAAAAATGGGTCTCCAAACTTCACCTTGCCCCTACCTACTCCTATGCGGGCCATGACCTGAACCCACCTCATCATACAAGGGTCTCTCACCCTCAACTCTGTGAATACTACCTGGTGTCTCAATTGGGAGACCTGCTCAAAAAAGAAACATGCTAAAATGGATCTGAAACCAAACTGCTTCAACTCTCCCTACCGACACTTGGTCAGCTGGTCTATGAAAACTGGTAGTAATTCCTCCACCCAGTTGAATACTATGGGTTCCATAGCCTCTATAGCATAGATCATATTCGCTCTAGATTCTTGATGAAACCCTTGGATCCCCACCACTCTCTGCATGGTAAATAAGATTGTGTGAAGAGGGCCATCTACCACTACTTTGATGGGAATTTTCTTCCCTAATGTTCTGGTCCTGGGAATACAATGGCGATTTATTAATTCCTGGGTGGTGATGTCCCCTCCACGGGAACCAATCAAAGAGATGGGAGCAACCCATTTCGATAGGCCTGTCAAGAAGTAGATATCTTCTACTTCAATTGTCAATACATGAGCAACCACCTCAAAATAATGTTGCTCTGGATTCCACATACAGAGAATATGCTCCAATAAATGCTCATGTGACACCATGCAAGGTGTGTGGAAAAACTTTAGAATACCATAGTCCCTCAATGTGGCTATACATCCCGCGTTTCTTTCAGCAAATGGATCATCATTATCATGTTGCCTCTATTTCCAAATAACCATTTTTGACCGATAGAAACCTACCAAAAACAATCATAAGGCTAATTAGAAACACTATCAACCTTTTAAATCATCAAAAAACACTTATTTTGCCTTGCATATTGGTTTTCCTTTACCTGCGACTGGCACTGCTTGAGTCTCGTTGAGGACAGGAAATGGCACCACCTGAGTGAAGTGTTTTAGGTGTGGTTCTTATGGGGTACCGCTTATCCCACACAGGATAAGAGCAGTTCCTGCATTTAAGGTTTTAGGGCTCCCTCAAACTGCCAAAAACACCCCCAAAAATAAAAAAGAAAGCATAAAATGAAAGAGCAAGGTTCAAGCTTTCACCTGGAACTGATGGTACATAAATCTGATAGTAGAAGCTCCTAGAATCACCAACTGAAAATCTGGCCAAGAAACTTCTCCAAAGGATCTCCACTATTGGTAAATGGTAAAATGTTTTGTTTTTTACTATTTACATAACTTTTATAAGCATTCTAGGTTTTGGCATGTCATAGTTTTGTTTTAAAATCATTTATTACAAAAAAACTATCAGTCATGATCCTTTAATGTCGTTTATTGAAGAGTTTAATAGTTGTTGCAGGATAAAGAGCGGTAGCAGTGAAAGTTTTTGGGAGTTTGATTTTGACTTTTTCTTACTACCATAAAATGGAAAAAGTCTTTGAGCATTTATTGCGACACTTTGGTCATGCTCTCCAAACTTAGCATCAAAGGTCTGAGTCCTTTTCTGACTCTTTTCAGACTCGCAAAATCCCTCATCATGAAAAGAGACCTAATGGAGTCTTCTTTAAACTCTTTTCAAGCTCCTTAAATACGAAAAGATTGTCGAGCAATCTTGTCTTCTTCACGCTCATTAAAATCACTTGAAGAGTCATTCATCTAACGGTAGGTTATCACTTTTTTGGTTCCGATGAACTATTTATGAAAAAGGACCCTGTGGAGTCTTGTTCCGTGGTCGTTCAAACTCTCTAAACATGAACGATACCGAGTTAACTTTCATTGGACTCATTAAATTAAATAGTGAGAGACCCTCTTTTGGGAATGAACCCCTCCTCTCTTAGGTTCATAAAACATATGAGTTTGGACTTGTCTTTGGAGGAGCTACAACGAGTGTTTGTTACCCTCTTTGAACTCATGAAACCGAAAAGAGATACTCATCAACCATGATGGGGAAATTAAGGGAAGGGAATCATTTTGCAAATAAATGGCAGTTTGTCATTACCTTTGAACATGGAACTTATATGCATATCATTTCTGTCAATTGGGTATTAAGTTGATTTCCATGAAGATCCACTTTCATGAGTCATGGACCACTCCTTTGAGTCTTTCAAAATAATGCATTGTCCACCATCATACCGTGTGTTTCTCTTGTCTAGTCATGCGGCCAAGTCTTTTGTCGTGCCACCCGATGTTCAAAGGGAAGTCGAAAAAGTTTACCTCTACAGTCAAAACAGTCTCTGTGTCAGTACTTTTGAGTCAGTATTATGGTTACCTTATTCACATATTTCCATAACTTTGTTCTGAGTTTTGTGTCATTGATGTGGGATTCATCATGGCCCTCCTTCGACGAGACTATTCCTATTGACATCAGCTCATCATCAAAGAAATAGTCTTAGAAACAAGTTTAGTACCTTGAGATCTGTATGCCTCAATGATAGATTCTCTCACTATCGACATAGGTTCACATCATTGACCTTTGATCGATAGAGTTGACTGGGTGTTCGACATGAACACATCTATTCACACTCAGTAGATTGTACTAAGGTGCCATGGGAATCATTGACATTAATGGTGATTTCCCTCACACTTGTTAACAATTCACATCATTGGTCGGTAATCAAGTGGTTTCTACCATGCTTGACTTCACAACATTGTAATCACATGGATAAAATCGTACCTTGTGGAAGACGAGATGAAGAACCTGGGTATTTGTTTAGCACTCATTTTTTCCCCCCTGGTTGCGATAGAGTTTTGTATATCAAGCATGGATCCACATTTTTATGGTCATGGCTATGCTAAAATTTGCGTCTGTATGACATAGATCTACGCTGTATATCTGGTAGCTATGTCCAATTTTGATTCCTCTATCACATGGATCTACGTTGTATTCTATTATACATGGTTGTTTATTCCTCTCATGGATCTACCTTGTATTGGTCTACAACAATGAGTTGGTTACACTTGTCTATGAGTCAAAATATTGATGTATTGCAGATGCCTACTCGATGACACTCTTCGATCAAGCTAACTCTTACCTCGAAGTGATAACTTGTTCTCTCAAAGCTCTCACCTATTGTATCCCTCTAGCCTCATGCTTTGGGGGGCATTCTATTATACCAAAATCCTATCATCTACATGTGATAAGATCCTTAACACTTCTATTTTCCCTCAATCCCAAACTTGGAGTGGAACAATGCTTTGGATGTCAATTCTACATAAAACCCCTAGCACCAGTTTTTCCCTTTAGCTGAAGAGCTATACCTTATGCAGCACCGCCTGAGTCATGTTATAGATAAGCGGTGCCACCACATATGGGCTTTGTTCTTGGAGTGGTTCTTACCCTCACCACTCTGTCGTAAAGGTATATAAGTGGTACCCTTGGTAAAATTGGGAAAAAAGAGGATTCTCGTGGCTTCTAGAACATAATCCTCGTATCCTCCCTCATCCCTATCAATCTGGGTTGGTTGGAGTCGAGATCCCCCTTGGTAGGATCTTATGGCCACCTCACCCACAATTCTCTCAACTATCCCTATCCATTGAGCCTTATAAATACAAGCTCATGTCCCATAGTTGAGGGAGAGAGCTGAATGGTAATGTTATGCTATTGAATTGACTACCTAGCCCAATCCATGCAAGAGCACAAGAGAGCAACTTAGACCTATCGGGGATGAGGTGTTTGTCTTGTGGAGGAGTTTGTAAACACTAAGGCAACGGTTGTAAGCTTCTTCATTTATTTCTTAATGCAAAGTTTATTTCCATCCCACATATCTTTCATATTGATCTCGCATGTATATGTTACTGGGTTTTGTTATCCCTAAAGTTGAACCTAGACTACAGGGGTTCAAGCTTAAGGAAATATTTTTCAACAAGGTGCAAATCAATGCAATCAAACTGATATGAAATCAAAGCTATTGGAAAAGTTACACAATTATCAATGAAATAGGATGGTATGAAATCAAGGCTATTTTGTACAGATCACACAATTATGAATGAAACAAACTGGTATAATATACGATCTATAAGAAAATCAAAACATTATGGAAGAAATAGGCTGGTAGGTCAATCAGAGCTACAAGAGAATCAAACAGGAACTGTATAACATAAAATAACACACAAAGTTCAATATCAAGGTTACTACGATCACAAAGTCATGAGATGAAACTGTCTCTGTTTTTAGAAACTATAAGGATAATTGCATTTCAATATAAGCATCACTGTAATGGAATTCAGTGGACCATCTACATGATAATTCATAAGAAATACAATTTATAACATACAAACACAAATCAAAACCATGCTCATTCAAAGTAGAACCTGTTATAGAAGTTGTAGAGTATTCATGTTATACAGATAGTGGTTTAAAACTAGGCATCCATAGCTCCAAAATTCCAACCTCTAGTCCCCCTCTACCCCCTACTCCCTTATGAGAGGAAGAGCCTCCTAAATACAAAATATATGTTTTTCTAAGATAACTATAAGCTCCTACTTCTATGGATCGAGCCCTTCCCAAAATAGAGAAGTCAATCTCCTTTAAAATTGTATGCCTTCATTATTTGGGGCTCGTTCTGATTTTCTGCTTGAATAATAGGATTTATAATTAATGTAATCTGCCATTTGGTGTTTGCGTTGACACTCGGGCTTCTCAACTTTCCTGTGTAACTATTATCATTCTCTTGATGATCTGCATGGAGCTGTGCAACTAAATCTGCACTGTCCAATCCAACATTATCTGCTATAATAGTTGGAATTGCTCTGAGTGCATGAGCAAAAGCATCAATCTCAAGCGACTTCTTTCCTGGTGTCCTCCTTACAATGCAAGCCTTCTTTGACCGGGCCATCTGAAAAATATCCCGAACCATTCAAGCACCCTCACCAACATACTTTTGAACAAGCTCACTTCCAATAACTCAAATAAAGCATGCATTAGTACGATTTTCCACCGCTCTCGCTAACAGTGTTTTCCCCATACCAGGAGGTCCGTAGCAAAGAACACCTTTAGGAGGATCTATTCCTAGCTTAACAAATTTCTCTGGATGAAGCATTGTTATTCGGCAATATTTTACAGAACAAAGTGGCAAACACTTTAATGTAAATTAAAGTGAAAATCGGTTCAAGTAGAATGCCCAATATGCATCATGAAATCATCTTCCACCTCCACCTCGCATGTGCTGCTCTAAATCAATAAATTGTGCATCATCTTCTTCCATTTATGGTGACAGTCTAACTGTTTCAAGTTTATGTTTAAGGACATCAATAGCATTAAGAAGCAATTGGGAATCTTTGAGTGCTCCTGCAGTTTCAACAATGAATATAAAAATATCATCTTTGGCATTAATGTTCACAAGTCCTGGCTTTCCCATTGCCTCAGCTTTCTTGATGAACTCATCATCATAGGATTATGCTTCAGCATCATACACAAACACCTGTTGTGTATCTGGATTTAATATCAAGAACTTTCATAGGACAGCTCTCAATCCACTCCCACTTTTCATCAAGAGTTAAAGTATCCATCAAATTTTCATTAATGTGAATATCAAGCTCATACATAAAAGTAACTGTTGCAGTTGGTGACCATTTTGCATGGTCCTTACCAATACCCTTTTTGGCTAGTGCACGAAGCCTCAATTCCTATGCACATCGAAGTTTCACCATGATTATGCCCCTATCCACTCCAGAAAGCGGAACTGGAAAAAATAAGGCCCTGTCTCGCCTTCCTTGTCTCCATTATTCCGTACTTGTGGACTGCCATGTTCTGCCAGCTTGAGAAGATGATTAATAACTTGTTCCCAGATGAGCTACACTCTGTGTATATTTTTCACAAGTATAGCTATCATCCTTTCTACAGAAAACACTTTATTTGTTGTTTGCTGAGTTTGTCCAGATATTGCGCTTCCTAAAGGATTCAAATTCACAACTGCAGACTGGCCTAGACCATCGGTGACTCCAACCCAAAGAGTTGTTGGACAACTGTCACAATGCTTGTAGAAGAGAGCATACAGCTGATGTGTTCATTAAACCTGAACTCTCAAATAATTGAGAATTAAGAGAAGATAAGATATTGAAGTCACTAGATTGGCCACTAGTTTCTCTCGTAAGCCTTGGAACAGAAGCAGATTTTTCCCGTGTAGTAGCATGAGGCAAATGAATGATGTGGTCTAAAGCTACCAAAGTCTTGAGAACCAACACCCATGAAGAGCCCAAAACATTATCCAACTGATGTGCTATGTTAAAAAGAGTCCTGAGTGCCTGCACATTCTTTGGTGGAAGAACAACAGAGTCTTTTTTATCAACAACATGTTCAGTATGCTTTGATCCAGGAGATGGTAAGGCACCAATAGTGCTCCTCCTACCTGAATCAATTTGAGTAGATAATGTGAACTTGCAAAGAGATGCTAGAAATGCATTCAAAGGTTCCACTACCCGAAGAAATACACAAGCCCATGTGAATGCTTGGTAACCTTTCAGTATTTCTAATACAATAGCCTCACCCTGTGACCTGGATAAGATCAATGACAGAGCTTCTAGAATAGCTCTCCACACTGAATTGACCATAGAAATGCAAATAGACGCAAGCTCTCCTCGAAATCTAGCTGATGTTTATCAGAATGTTCAACTGCATCGATCACCCAGCTGCTGCTAGAGGTACTTGGAAGTGTGTCTCTTACATTAATATTCAACTCACTCAAATGCAAAGGAGGCTCATCAAATCTATGGAATAAATGCTCCAAGTCACCATGACCTTGTAGATCCAAAACTCTTAATCTTCATCTCACAGCCTCTCAGCGAGCAACATATAACCATCCATTTCCCAATCCTCATAAGATTTACTAGACTTTTTGAACCTCTCTGCCCACCGAGATTCATTATAAGTTCATTTGAAACTCTTTTTCCAGTAAGTAAAATGCTGCCAGGAACTGAAATCTTGCTGGATTAGATCTGATGATAACATCTGGCTTTGTCTGGGGATGGCATGCTCCTTGTGAGCTACCAAGAACAAGTAGACCTGGTTCCTTTCCATTGGGATGGAGTATTCATCTCAAATCTCTGCTATTTAAAAATCTTGAAAACAAACTACTGAATGAATCTTTTAAACTACTCTGCAAACTGAAATAATCTTCTCACAACAATCTGATCACACTGTACAAACTTAAGGAGATGCTTGAAAAATCAAGCTTATTTATTCACAGCTCCTACACTAATCAAAACTACTTTATTTTGATCAGGTAAAATCATGCTTCCAGTGAAGCCATACAAGTATCTGAATACTTAATGAAAATCTAGATCCGTGTATTAGCAAAATGAAAATAGGAACAACAATCATCATCTGTCTATAATTTTGATTTTCAGATTTATCATAAAATGTATACTGAAACCTTGAATTAATAAATTCCTTGATGTAGTCAGCTACCGGGTCATACCATTTTCTCAGTTTTGGATTATCAAACTTGTCATTATTCTCAATCTTGATATCGAAAGATAGTTGAAAAGGGCTTTGAAATGACACATCCTGTATTTTTGACCTCTAGGGCTTCAATCTCTTTCTAAATATGTGCAGCAAATTCTTTTAAAAAGACTACTTTAGATTCTGAGTTACATGATCTTGAATTTAGATAAAAAGACAAAATGGAAGAAATTTTTTCATCTATTTCCTCATTAATGCTCATATCACTCCATTCCTTGAAATTTTTAATGGAAAGAGAATCTACCCTAAAATCTATCTTCTCCATCCATGTCTTTAGAAATATAATCCAAAAACCTGTTAATGATCTAATTGACCCAACAGACAAATCTTCAACCCAACTATTACACTTCCCCTGTAATGAATCATAGAATAATCTAATGAAGACATCTTCATGTTTAACTCTGAGTAACTCTGTAAAGTCACGAAAATTAGATATGTGTTTCACTACTAAACTCAGATCTTCTCCATTGAATCTAGGACCATTTCTCAACAAATATTCATCCGAAGGAAGAAGATTCAGAAAACCGGGAAGTTCTGCAAAATCTAGACATGCATACTTTGAAACAATAGAAGCTGGATCAGAATTCCTCATTAGTCAAATGAAATCATCATCTAAGCTTTGAAATGTTGTAAAATTGCCTCTGGATTCTTCAAACATGGATTCTCCTGGTGAATAAATCTATAGTCAAACTAATTCCCTGCTCCTGTCCACCATCAAGAGATGGATCTGATCTTTGTCGTTCTTTCCCGGGGAAGATATCATTTTCTTTATCCGTCCCCGGAAACGACGCTAGAAGATGTTATCCCTAAAGTTGAACCTAGACTACAGGGGTTCAAGCTTAAGGAAATATTTTTCAACAAGGTGCAAATCAATGCAATCAAACTGATACGAAATCGAAGCTATTGGAAAATTTACACAATTATCAATGAAATAGGCTAGTATGAAATCAAGGCTATTTTGTACATATCACACAATTATGAATGAAACAAGCTCGTATAATATATCATCTATAAGAAAATAAAAACATTATGGAAGAAATAGGCCGGTAGGTCAATCAGAGCTACAAGAGAATCAAACAGGAACTGTATAACATAAAATAACACACAAAGTTCAATATCAAGGTTACTACGATCACAAAGTCATGAGATGAAATTGTCTTTGTTTTTAGAAACTATAAGGATAATTGCATTTCAATATAAGCATCACTGTAATGGAATTCAGTGGACCATATACATGATAATTCATAAGAAAGACAATTTATAACATACAAAGACAAATCAAAACCATGCTCATTCAAAGTGGAACCTGTTATAGAAGCTGTAGAGTATTCATGTTATACATACAGTGATTTAAAACTGGGCATCCATAGCTCCAAAATTTCAACCTCTAGTCCCCCTCTACCCCCTGCTCCCTTATGAGAGGAAGAGCCTCCTAAATGCAAAATATATGTTTTTCTAAGATAACTATAAGCTCCTACTTCTATGGATCGAGCCCTTCCCAAAATAGAGAAGTCAATCTCCTTTAAAATTGTCTGCCTTCATTATTTGGTGCTCATTCTGGTTTTCTACCTGAATAATAGGATATAGAATTAATATACTCTACCATTTGGTGTTTACGTTGACACTCAAGCTTCTCAACTTTCCCATGTAACTATTATCATTCTCTTGATGATCTGCACGGATCTGTGCCACTAAATCTGCACTATCCAATCCAAGATTATCTGCTATAATAGTTGGAATTGTTATGAGTGCATGAGAAAAAGCATCAATCGCAAGAGACTTCTTTCCTGGTGTCCCCCTTACAATGCAAGCCTTCTTTGACCGGGCCATCTAAAAAAGCTCCCGAGCGATTCAAGCACCCTCACCAACATACTTTTGAACAATCTCACTTCCAATAACTCAAATAAAGCATGCATCAGCACGATTTGCCACTGCTCTCGCTAACAGTGTTTTCCCTGTACCAGGAGGTCCGTAGCAAAGAACACCTTTAGGAGGATCTATTCCTAGCTTAACAAATTTCTCTGGATGAAGCATTGTTATCCAGAAATATTTTACAGAACAAAGTGGCAAGCACTTTAATGTAAATTAAAGTTAAAATTGATTCAAGTAGAATGCCCAATATGCATCACGAAATTATCTTCCACCTCCACCTCGCATGTGCTTCTCTAAATCAATAAATTGTGCATCATCTTCTTCCATTTCTGGTCACATTCTAACTATTTCAAGTTTATGTTTAAGGACATCAATAGCATTAAGAAGAAATTGGGAAGCTTTGAGTGCTCCTACAGTTTCAACAGTGAATATAAAACTATCATCTTTGGCATTAATTCTCTCAAGTCTTGGCTTTCCCATTGCCTTAGCTTTCTTGATGACCTCATCATCATAGGAGTATGCTTCAAAATCATACACAAACACCTATTGTGTATCTGTATTTAATATCAAGAACTTTCGTAGGATAGCTCTCAATCCACTCCTGCTTTTCATCAAGAGTTAAAGTATCCATCAAATTTTCATTAATGTGAATATCAAGCTCATACATAAAAGTAACTATTGCAGCTGGTGACCATTTTTCATGTTCCTTACCAATACCCTTTTTGGCTATTGCACGAAGCCTCAATTCCTGTCCACGTCGAAGTTTCACCACGATTATGCTCCTATCCACTCCAGAAAGCGGAACTGGAAAAAATAAGGCGTTGTCTCACCTTCCTCGTCTCCATTATTCCATACTTGTGGACTGCCATGTTCTGCCAGCTCGAGAAGATGATTAATAACCTGTTCCCAGATCAGCTCCACTTTGTGTAGATTGTTCACAAGTATAGCTATCATCCTTTCTATAGAAAACACCTTATTTGTTGTCTGTTGAGTTTGTCCAGATACTGCGCTTCCTAAAGGACTGAAATTCACAACTGCAGACTGGCCTATCCCACTGGTGACTCCAACCCAAAGAGTCATTGGACAACTGTGACAATTCTTGTAGAAGAGAGCATACAGCTGATGTGTTCATTAAACCTGAACTCTCAAATAATTGAGAATTAAGAGAAGACAAGATATTGAAATCACTAGATTGGCCACTAGTTTCTCTTGTAAGCCTTGGAACAGAAGAAAATTTTTCCTGTGTAGTAGCATGAGGCGAATGAATGATGCGGTCTGAAGTTGCCAAAGTCTCGAGAACCAACACCCATGAAGAGCCCAAAACATTATCCAACCGATGTGCTATGTTAAAAAGAGTCCTGAGTTCCTGCACATTCTTTGGTGTAAGAACAATATAGTCTTTTTTATCAGCAACATGTTTAGTATGCTTTGATCCAGGAGATGGTAAGGCACCAGCAATGCTCCTCCTACCTGAGTCAATTTGAGTTGATAATGTGAATTTGTAAAGAGATGCTAGAAATGCATTCAAACGTTCCACTGCCCGAAGAACTCCACAAGCCTGTGTGAATGCTTGGTAACCTTTTAGTATTTCTAATACAATAGCCTCACCCTATGACCTAGATAAGATCAATGATAGAGCTTCTAGAATAGTTCTCCACACTGAATTGACCATAGCAATGCAAATAGACGCAAGCTCTCCTTCGAATCTAGCTGATGTTTATCAGAATTTTCAACTGCATCGATCACCGAGCTACTGCTAGAGGTACTTGGAAGTGTGTCTCTTACATTAATATTCAACTCACTCAAATGCAAAGGAGGCTCATCAAATCTATGGAATAACTGCTCCAAGTCACCATGATCATGTAGATCGAAAACTCTTAATCTTCATCTCACAGCCTCTCAGCGAGCAACATATAACTGTCCATTTCCCAATCCTCATAAGATTTACTAGACTTTTTGAACCTCTCTGCCCACCAGGATTCATTATAAGTTCGTTTGAAACTCTACTGCCAGTAAGTAAAATGCTGCCAGAAACTAAAATTTTGCTGGAGCAGATCTGATGATAACATATGGCTTTGTCTGGGGATGGAATGCTCCCTATGAGCTACCAAGAACAAGTAGACCTGGTGCCTTTCCATTGGGTTGGAGTCTTCATCTCAAATCTCTGCTATTTAAAAATATTGAAAACAAACTCCTGACTGAATCTTTTAAACTACTCTACAAACTGAAATAATATTCTCACAACAATCTGATCACACTGTACAAACTTAAGGAGATGCTTGAAAAATCAAGCTTATTTATTCACAGCTCCTACACTAATAAAAAATACTTTCTTTTGATCAGGTAAAATCATGCTTCCAGTGAAGGCATACAAGTATCTGAATACTTAATGAAAATTTAGATCCTTGTATTAGCAAAATGAAAATAGGAACAACAATCATCATATGTCTATAATTTTGATTTTCATATTTATCATAAAATGTATACTAAAACCTTGAATCAATAAATTCCTTGATGTAGTCAGCTACCGGGTCATACCATTTTCTCAGTTTTGTATTATCAAACTTGTCCTTATTCTCAATCTTGATATCGAAAGACAGCTGAAAAGGGCTTTGAAATGACAAATCCTGTATTTTGACCTCTAGGGCTTCAATCTCTTTCTCAATATGTGCAGCAAATTCTTTTAAAAATATGACTTTAGATTCTGAGTTACATGAGCTTGACTTTAGATAAGAAGACAAAATGGAAGAAAAATTTTCATCTATTTCCTCATCAATGCTCATATCACTCCATTCCTTGAAATTTTTAATGGAAAGAGAATCTGACCTAAACTCTGTCTTCTCCATCCATGTCTTTAGAAATATTATCCAAAAACCTGTTAATGATCTAATTGACGCAACAGACAAATCTTCAACCCAACTTTTACACTTCCCCTGTAATGAATCATAGAATAATCTAATGAAAACATCTTCATGTTTAAGTCTAAGTAACTCTGTAAAGTCACGAAAATTAGATATGTGTTTCACAGCTAAACTCAGATCTTCTCCATTGAATTTAGGACCATTTCTCAACAAATATTCATCTGAAAGAAGAAGATTTGGAAAACCAAGAAGTTATGCAAAATCTAGACATGCATACTTTGAAACAATAGAAGCTGGATCAGAAGTCCTCATTAGTCAAATGAAATCATCATCTAAGCTTTGAAATCTTGTAAAATTGCCTCTGGATTCTTCAAACATGGAGTTTCCTGGTGAATAAATCTGTAGTCAAACTAATGCCCTGCTCCTGTCCACCATCAAGAGCTAGATCTGATCTTTGTCGTTCTTTCCCGGGGAAGATATCCTTTCCTTTGTCCGTCCCCGGCAACGGCGCCATAAGATGTTATCCCTAAAGTTGAACCTAGACTACATGGGTTCAAGCTTAAGGAAATCTTTTTCAACAAGGTGCAAATCAATGCAATCAAACTAAAAATCAAACTGATACGAAATCAAAGCTATTCGAAAAATTACACAATTATCGATGAAATAGGCTGGTATGAAATCAAGTCTATTTTGTACAGATCACACAATTATGAATGAAACAAGCTGGTATAATATACGATCTATAAGAAAATCAAAACATTATGGAAGAAATAGGCTGGTAGGTCAATCAAAGCTACAAGAGAATCAAACAGGAACTGTATAACATAAAATAACACACAAAGTTCAATATCAAGGTTACTACGATCACAAAGTCATGAGATGAAATTGTCTCTGTTTTTAGAAACTATAAGGATAATTGCATTTCAATATAAGCATCACTGTAATGGAATTCAGTGGACCATCTACATGATAAGTCATAAGAAAGACAATTTATAACATATTGTTGATGACCGGAAAATCGCAGGTGGAAACAGTAAGGGATTCTCCCCAATCAATGTACCCAACTAGCCCGTTGACTGTTTGGAATAGGGAATCCATCTGGTTTGCGGTCCGGCTACCGTAGGTCAAGGAACAAAACTAAGGCTTTACTGGTTGCGGCCCGGCCCACCGAGTTTTTTGCATTTTTACTTAAAGAAATGATATGCAAGTGCCTAACTAAATGCAGAGTGATCAAGCTCCAGGGAGCGGTCACAAAGTGATGCACAGGTTCTTACCTCTCATCTTGTGCTCGCGAGCAACCAAACCAGATACAAAAGAAATAAGCTAACTATCCACACTATCCCTAGGGAGAAAGGTTATCAATTTTTGGGTGAGCAATACATTTTCACATACACAAGGAAGAATCACAGGTAGCTGATACTTCTTCTAAAGCACATGAACACTTACAGATATTCAAATAACCAGATAGCCGATCATTTTATAACAACATATATTACTCACAGCGAAAAAAAATCCAGAAATTACTGAAGAACATTTAGCAAGAACATAGGTTCAGAATATCGAATACTCTTACAGTAAATGAAACACTGCTGAAAACGAAATAGTTCCTCTTCAACATTATCCATTGAGTTTGCATTGATACATTTCACTTTTCACTCTCTCCGACAGGCAAAAATTGCAATTCCTATGCAAAACGAAGTAGTTCATCTTACAAGTAAACAAATACAAAGTTTTCCAGGGAAAAAGCCCCTTTCTCAGTCCTACTTCTAAATATTTAAACTAGAACTGCTGCCCCTTGGCTGCCTTCCAGCATGTCCCCTTCCGGCATCCTCAACGCTTCAGCTTCATCTCCTGGCCGCTACGTTTTCCCAATCATTTTCTGTGAGCGTTTATCTTCTGACCAGTAACTGATGAATCCACCTTGTAGGTGTCTCTATCATTCGCTCGTTTTGTCCTTTTCTTGGCTCCAGATCACTTTGTCGACCGATGGGATTCCTCCTGCAAACAATCTTGGTGCATTATTCATTGAACTGAAAACTTAAACATTTAAACTTTCCCACCAGAACGATAGATCCACAAGAAGCCGGCCTGGTTTTTCTGGGTGAATACTTTCTTAAGCTTGAGGCGGCAAAATTGTAAATTGATGATAGGCTAGCTTATTTAAACTTTCCCACCAGAACGATAGATCCACAAGAATCCGGCCTGGTTTGTCCGGGTGAGTACTTTCTTAAGCTTGAGGCGGCAAAATTGTAAATTGATGATAGGCTAGCTTATGCATTGGATGGGACAAGACTTCAGGGACCGTAACGGCGGAGGAGCACAAGGACCGGATGTTTGAGAGCATGGGCGAAAAAAGGAGGAGATAGGACGTCGGGAGGAAGAATGCTTCGGGAACCAGGAAGGGTGCCTC
This sequence comes from Pseudotsuga menziesii, assembly GCA_001517045.1. NCBI lineage: Eukaryota > Viridiplantae > Streptophyta > Pinopsida > Pinales > Pinaceae > Pseudotsuga > Pseudotsuga menziesii. The sequence continues at coordinate 434,249 of LPNX011226360.1, read as the reverse complement.
ATCCGCAACGGCGGACGGAACAATGGTCGGAGGCAGGCGACGAGGTGAAAATAATAAGTTCGGGCGGGGGAAGACAGGGTCGGACGTCGGATGATACTTGAATCGGAGGCCAACTACCTCTTCCCGGCCGCAACGGTGGGTGAGTAGAAACTTTTGAGCAAGCGATCACAGGCTTAAAAAATGAACCGGGCATCGGGGGGAAATGGAATTCGGACGAAAGAACAATTGGGGAGCCGCAACGGCAGATGAGCTAGAACTTCACAGATTCTGATCTAACAGCAAAGAAGGCCCGATCATAAAGAAAAAAATTAACGATGAAAACAGCATTAAGGATTACCACAGCCAAAAATCATTTTTCTTCACGAAGGCAAGATCTTACCTTTCTTCAGGTGATAAGCCAAACACGCCCGACTCAAACCGAAATCAAACATGGCACATAAAGCAGCAGGCATCCAACTTCAAGGTTAAACGAAAGAAAGATAAGCCCGAGGGGTTCAAACATTTCACAGTCAAACCAAGTAAAAAGATGAGGAGGGGCCCCAGAGTTTAAGTAAAATAAAATCGGGGAGAACCTGTTGCGGTAGCAACAACTGGCGATTACCTGGGGAACCTAGATCTCTGGGTGATTATTGTCTTTGAGTAGCAGACTGTTCTGCAACAAATGCATCCATCGAATTCTTCCAGCTATCTAGATTTCTCATATCACCGAAGTATGTATCTTAATCATTGATGCCAGTCCTTTGGGGAAAGGGAATCCGAGACCCTCAAGTCCAAATAACTATGCCGAGGCCAGAGTATGAGTTTCATTATTATCTCTGTTTTCAGGCAGCTAACAGTGTGGACACCACAGGGCTTCAGCACATAGCAAATAGTAGTATTCGTTTGTTCCTCATTCCCATGTCATTTTAACACTTTTGTGCCTTTGGACTATTGTCGTTTTCATCTGATTTCTTCTGTGTGCCTTTCTTACTGAATTTTAATTCAGGATCCTCTATCCCATAGTGCCCTTTTGTGTGAGTGGTGTACTTTAAGTCCCAGCTCACGAACGGAGAGGATCTTTTGGCAATTTAGTGTTTATGCTTTAGCACTTGCTTTGATTTATGGTACTTTTCTAGAAGTCTGACTCTTTAGCTGCCTTTTTGGCATTTGTTTCTTGGCATGGGATCATTTATATTTAATATGTTGTTCACCTTGCTTCCTCCCATGGGTCCTTTACTGTCGCTCCTTAGAACATTTTAAATGTGACGTGGATGGAGCCCCGACCTAGTACTCCGGACTCTCTGAATCTAGTTTAATTCACAGGGGACAAGCAAGACTTCAATGCACACCAGGTTTTATTTGAGAAAACCGATTAGGCTGGAAGAATTCTTTAAGCAATACACAGGCTGATACTCAACATATTTGCTATTCCCAAAAGACCCTAGTATCCTCTAGGCAACCACAAGTTTGTTCCCTTATTGAAAATAAAAACTTAAAATTAAATCAAACAGAAGCATGACTCGAAAACAACCACACAACTTATTTATGTACAAGGCAGAACAAAACAAAAACTAAGAAAAGTAGGGCTTGAGAACCAAACCATTAACTGGCAAGTTCTCCTCCCATCCTTGTAAATCTTGCAGCTTATAGGTGGCAGGGCCAAGTTTGGCTACGATCTGAAAGGGGCCTACCCATAACTGCTGGAATTTGGTATGCTTTCCCTTTTCATCATGGGGGTGGTCCCACTTGAGGACCAAGTCTCCTACTTCAAATTCCTTCTTCCCAGCTTTATGTTTGTCAAACCATTTTTTGACTACCTCCTGCTGTTGTCTGAAGCATTCTCTAGCTTTGGATCTGGCTTCTTCTGCTTTTAGGAGATTATATATCCTTATTTGCAGAACCTCATCATTCGACCCCCTAGACTCTTGAGCTAGTATGGAAGAAGGTAGTAGAATATTGGGAGGCAGGATGGCTTCCTTTCCATATACGAGGGTATAGGGTGACACTCCTACAGCAGACTTGGGAGTGACTCTGTCAGCCCACAGGGCGTTGGGTAAGGCTGAGTGCCAACTTCACTGGTTTTCTATGACAGTCTTCTTTAGGATTCTAATGAGGTTTTTATTGGAGGATTTCGCCAGGCCATTCCCTTGAGGATAATAGTTAGCAGAGTAAGGCAATTTTATTCTTTTTTCATGAGCAAATGCAGTCAATTTAATTGATGAAAATTATTTAGCATTATCAAAAACTAACGACACTGGAACTCCAAACCTGGTCATGATATGATCTTGTAGGAAGCTGATGACCTCGTCCTCGTTAATCTTGCGCAATGGCACTGCTTCGACCCAGCGAGTGAAATAGTCAGTCGCAGTGAGAATGTATTTGTGCAGCAGGGAAGAGTTTGGTTTTATTTCTCCAATGATATCCAATCCCCACTGTTCAAAAGGCTTCGTGACTATCACAGGCTTTAAAGGTGCCGCTGCTCTCGGTTGTCTTCCGCCGCATCTTTGGCAGGTATCGCATTTTCTGACGTGTGCATGTGCATTTTGAAGAGTGTTGGCTAGTAGTATCCAGCTCTGAGGATCTTATGGGCTGTAGCATTTCCTGAATAATTTCCTCCAGCCGGACCATCGTGTAATTCAGACATTACTTTCTCAGCGCCTTCTTTCTCCAAGCACCTTAAAAGAACTCCATCATAGTTTTTTCTGAACAATACGCCCTCTATGATTTGGTAGGAAGCTGATTTCAAACGCAGTGCTATTCTTTGTTTGGAACTCCAATATTCTGGCAATAGCCTGGACTGCAAGTAGTGTACAAGGTCCCTATACCAGGACTCAGGGGCTGTAAACAGAGGGCATACATCCATTACATGCAAATCGGCTTCATTTTCCCATGCTTGTTCTTCATTGTTTGTCTTCCCAGTCATTAGTTTGCATAACCCTTGACCTTTCACTATAGTGGCTGGCTTGAATTCAAGGTCGTATTCTTGCAGGGCTGTTACCCAGTTGCCCCTTCTTTCTCCTAATTCCTTTTGAATGAGAAGGGATCTCACAGTTGGGTAAGGGACTATTACCTTGGTTTGATTCTTCAATATATAAGGCCTGAATTGTTTTACTGCCTTAAACACTGCGTATGCTTGCTTATTGATGGATGGGTAGTTTAATTCAGGCCCTTGTAGCCTAGTGCTCATAAAAGAAATCGGGAATTCATCACCTCCCTCTTCCTTTTGCGCGAGTAGAGCTGCTAATGAATCATCGGACGCAAATGTATACATAATAAAGTCCTTATCAAAGTTTGGACTTTTAAGAGAGGGCGCATGTGCAACAACAGTCTTGATTTTACTGAAAGCATTCTTTTCAGTCTCAGTCCACTTAAACTGTGCGTTTTGCTTGACCATCTGCTGTAATGGTTTAACAGTCTGGGCGAAATCAGGCACAAACCTACGTACGAAGTTTATTGTTCCCATGAAGGATTGCATTCCTTTTTTATTATGGGGCATGGGGATTTGTTCAATGGCTTTGATTCTTTCTGGGTCTATAGATATACCTCTTTTTGAGACTATATGCCCCAGTAACTTGCCTTCTGTGACTGCGAATATGCATTTCTTAGGATTGAGGGAAATGCCATACTTTCGACAGCGCTCGAAAATTTGCTTTAGGTGGAACGTATGTTCCCCTGTTTTCTTTGAAAATATTGTTATGTCATCAAGGTAGACCACCACACTTCACCCAATCAGTCCATAGAAAGCTATGTCCATAGCTCTCTAAAATGTTGCGTCAGCATTAATCAATCCAAACGACATTCTTCTATATGCGAAAGTTCCCCATTTAGTTCTGAATGTTGTCTTCAATCTATCTTCCTCAGCCACCAGCACTTGGTTGTAGCCAGAGAATCCATCTAACAATGAAAACAATTCAGAACCAGAAACCATTTGTAGCAGTTGATCCATGGGAGGCACCGGATAATTCTCTTTGTCTGATGTGTGGTTTAAGTTTCTGAAGTCCATGCATAGTCTGATTTCTCCTGACTTTTTTCTGACCGGCACCAAATTTGACACCCATTCTGAGTGCCTGACTTTAAAAATAATCCTGGCATCCAACAATTTCTTCACCTCGCTTTGAATTAATGGCTCCAGCTTGGGGTGCGTCTTCCTTAACGGATGCTGATACGACTTGATGCCTGCTTTAATAGGGATGACATGCTTGATAATGCTGGTATTGTAGGTCTTCAAATCTGCATACGTCCACGCAAAGACATCCTTGTACTGTTTAAATAAACTGAGGAACCTGTCTCTTTCTACTGGTGAGCAGCATTTGCCGAGTTTCATAAACTTAGGCTCAGTTTCAGTCCCTAAGTTTATCAGATCGAACTGCAGAGTTGAGCTGTGTGTCTTCACATTAGCGGGTCTTCTAAATTTTTCATTCAAGTCAAACATCTTCTCTAATGTTCTGACCCCTTTGGGAATGAAATTGTCATATTTCATTTCGGCCTGATGTTCCTCATCATCGATGATGGCTCCTTTAAAGGTCTCATCATTTGTCAAGCACTCGATTATTTGCTGATCGTCGTCAAATACTCGCAAGTTGGTGATCATGTCAGGTACTGATGGCCTGAAAAGTAGTTCAATAGAACATTTGTTATTAGTGGGAACCAACCTGGCGGCTGACGTAGCTAGAAGATCAGCGGCTGCATTTTTTATTCTTGGGATTGAAATAATGTTAAATGCATGAAAACATTTAAGCAATTCCCATACCTCGTTTTGGTAAGCTTTCAAATGAGGGGAAACACAGTGTATTCGATTTCTTATTTGCTTTACCACTATTTCTGAGTCTCCAAAAACTTTTAAATTACTAACCTGTAGCTCAATTACTTTCTTGAGTCCCTGCAGTAGTGCTTCATATTCAGCTGTATTGTTAGTACATTCAAACTCTAACCTACAGGACAAGAAGTATTTATTTTTTTGTGGATCAGTAAGGACGCAGCCGGCCCCTGACCCTTCTAATGTTTTTGAGGCATCAAAATATAAAGTCCAGAAAACATTATCTACTGAAAATGAATCTACTCCTACAGCTAAATCTACTATTTTACAGTCAAGCTCATCAGCTTGAGAAAAACGAAGGAGATCAGGATGGGTGTCAGGTGTGTTGCTAGCCTCTTCCACTTGATAATTCCCTGGTTCTAGTTCAATAAAGTAGTTTCCCAATACCGATTCGACCGGTACATTCTTCTCATCCAATTGAGTGACATTGTACTTCATACGAGGTTCTCTCAAAACCTTGATCTGATTAGGACTCCCTTTGTACGGCAACCAAAGATGTGACCAATCTATGGCGAAATACCCATTTAATTTGGCCGACCAATCTCTGCTCAGGACCAGGCCATAAGCATCTGGTATGTCAGCCACTACGATGTTAATAATTTGGCATACTTTATCATTGGATTCCAGATGGATTAGGACGTCTTCCATTTCACCAATTACCTTGACGTCCATCCTATCCAATTGCACCACCCTCCATGTGGATGGCTTAGGCTGTCCATTTATTTTCTTACATACTGATATGGGCATGACATTAATTGACGCCCCTGAGTCCACTAGGCAATTGTGTACGTTATGATTGAAAATTTCAAATGTTAGGAGGAAAGGTGGATGCTTGGTTTTAGACTTACCTCCGACGCTAGCTTCTCCAATCTCTTCTTCATCCCGAGGTTGATTGTCAGCAGGCAGCTTTTCTTTCGACGTTTCAAGTGCCTTCAATAACTTTTCTTTCTGTTGAGGTACTTTGCACATTTCAAACAGCGGGACGTTGGCCTTTATCTTCTTTAGATCTTCGACAATGTCATATTCAATTAGTTGTCTAGTGGACTGAGATTTATTAGCACTCGCATTCTCATCGTTTGGCTTAGGCGACGTTCTGTTTTGCTTCAGATCCTAGCTGGTAATGGTAAATTCCGGAGTCTGATCAGCCAATGATTTGTCTTGAAATTTCTTTTTGATATTTCTTTGCAGCCTTCGAATCTTTGGGAGCAGAAGACTGTCATCACTAACCGCCCCTTTGGTCCTAGTTGTCACGTTAGCCTCCCTGATCCCTTTGCGTCCTTGTGTATTTTCTTCCTCTGCATCGAGTAGGGAGACAGAATTCCATAATGCCATGGTCTCCTCCTCCTATCCCTTTGTAGAAGTGGAAGCAGCATTTTCGTTCTTTTCATCTTCATCTTCCTCTGTTAACCTCGAATCCAACATCTGATTCATGACCAATGTCATTGAATTTATCCATTGCGGACAGTTCCTTTCGGAATGAGGCTGTTGATGAAAAGTACAGAAATTTTCCATCCCTATCTCTATCAGGTTCATGGATGCAGTTTTCTGAGGAGGAGGTTGGGTCTGATTACTATCCTCCCTTTTCTTATAATATGGCCTAAAAAAATTTTGTGCTTCTTTTTCCTTTTCTAAGTCTATGATCTTGTTAGACAACTTTTGCATCATTTTGGCCATACCTTCATAATCTGGTGCTTTCTGCTCTTTGGGCTTAGTAAACAGCAAGGTTTTCCTTTTCTCCCCCACCTGCTCAGGATAATCTTCAATGCTCTCCCTGTTTGCTTCCACTACTTCTGCCTCTTCATAAGTCTCCGTCAAAGTAGGCTTGGCCCTACCTTTTGCAAACATGGCTAGATCAGGACCCAAAGATGAAGTATAGTATTCGATCAGTACCTTGTCTGAAGGCTTATCTGTTTCAGAGAAATTTTTTAGATATGCTGCGAACCTTTGTGTGAATTTGTGCACTTTTTCCCTTTTTTCTTTCTTCAAAGCACATAGACCTTTCATAAGGGCGGCGTGAGTCTTTTGGACTGCATACTTACTTCTGAACATTCTTTCAAAGGTATCCCAGTCTGGGATAGAATTGGCAGGAAATCCAAAATACCAAGAGGCTGCAGCTCCTTTGAGGGTATGTGGGAACAACCTACAAACCACATCTTCATGCTCCCCTGCCTTCAGTCCTTCTATAGCCAAATAAAAACTCTGTAAGTGATCATCCACTAATATCTTCTCATTTGGGTCGAACTTAGGTAATAAATTTTCAAAGGCTTGAGGTAGATCATGCAAAGGCGGGGTCAGATTTAGAGGTGATCTGGCTTTCCATGCAGGTGGTGGAGGATTAGGTCGGGGTTGATTGGCGTTAACACCGACCATGAGTTGGGGTGGAGAATGCGGAGGTGAACCAACAGGGGTGTGAACAGGATAACTGTAAGGAGTGTCTGGGCCTACTTGGTTCAAAGGAAATTCAACCTCATGTATGGCAGTTTCCACGAGTTCTTCCCAGTCTCCAACCAACACTGAATCTTCAATCAGAGGGCGGTCTTTCTTCTTGTACTCTCTTCTCGGCAATTCGTGGATAATAGGCAACTCTCCAATCTTCTTTACATAAGCACGGGTATGTCTTCTTAGATCATTTACAATTTCGTTGCGAACAGGATATAGATGTTCTCTGTTTTCTTCTACTGGAATCGGATTACGCGGTCCACTACTTTCATAACTGTAACCAGTGGAATGATCTCTGTAAAACGGGTTTCCTCAGCCATCCATGCACTGGCGGCCCTCCTTCTAGCGCCAAAACTGTTGATGCCCGAAAAATCGCAGGCGGCAACAGTAAGGGATTCTCCCCAATCAACGTTCCCAACTAGCCCGTTGACTGTTTGGAATAGGAAATCCGTCCAGTTTGCGGTCCGGCTACCGTAGGTCAAGGAACAAAACTAAGGCTTTACCGGTTGCGGCCCGGCCCACCGAGTTTTTTGCATTTTGACTTAAAGAAATGATATGCAAGTGCCTAACTAAATGCAGAGTGATCAAGCTGCAGGGAGCGGTCACAAAGTGATGCGCAGGTTTTTACCTCTCGTCTTGTGCTTGCGAGCAACCAAACTAGATACAAAAGAAATAAGCTAACTATCCACACTATCCCTAGGGAGCAAGGTTATCAATTTTTGGGCGAGAAATACATTTTCACATACACAAGGAAGAATCACAGGTAGCTGATACTTCTTCTAAAGCACATTAACACTTACATATATTCAAATAACCAGATAGCCGATCATTTTATAACAACATCTATTACTCATAGCGAAAAAAATATCCAGAAATTACTGACGAACATTTAGCAAGAACATAGGTTCAGAATATCGAATACTCTTACAGTAAATGAAACACTGCTGAAAACGAAATAGTTCCTCTTCAACATTATTCATTGAGTTTGCATTGATACATTTTGCTTTTCACTCTCTCCGACAGGCAAAAATTGCAGTTCCTATGCAAAACGAAGTAGTTCATCTTACAAGTAAACAAATACAAAGTTTTCCAGGGAAAAATCCCCTTTCTCAGTCCTACTTGTAAATATTTAAACTAGAACTGCTACCCCTTGGGTTGCCTTCCAGCGTGTCCCCTTCCGGCATCCTCAACGCTTCAGCTTCATCTCCTGGCCGCTACGTTTTCCCAATCATTTTCTATGAGCGTTTATCTTCTGACCAGTAACTGATGAATCCACCTTGTAGGTGTCTCTGTCATTCGCTCGTTTTGTCCTTTTCTTGGCTCCAGATCACTTTGTTGACCCATGGGATTCCTCCTGCAAACAATCTTGGTGCATTATTCATTGAACTGAAAACTTAAACATTTAAACTTTCCCACCAGAACGATAGATCCACAAGAAGCCGGCTTGGTTTGTCCGGGCGAGTACTTGCTTAAGCTTGAGGCGGCAAAATTGTAAATCGGCGATATGCCAGCTTATGCATTGGACGGGACAAGACTTCAGGGGCCACAACGGCGGAGGAGCACAAGGACCGGATGTTTGAGAGCATGGGTTAAAAAAGGAGGAGATAGGACATCGGGAGGAAGAATGCTTCGGGAACCAAGAAGGGTGCCTCATTTGCAACGGTGGACGGAACAATGGTCGGAGGCAAGCGACGAGGTGAAAATAATAAGTTCGGGTGGGGGAAGATAGGGTCGGACATCAGATGATACTTGAATCGGAGGCCAACTACCTCTTCCCGGCCGCAACGGCGGGTGAGTAGAAACTTTTGAGCAAGCGATCGCAGGCTTAAAAAATGAATCGGGCATCGGGGGGAACTGGACTTCGGACGAAAGAACGATCGGGGAGCCTCAACGGCAGATGAGCTAGAACTTCATAGCTTCCAATCTAACAGCAAAGAAGGATTGATCATAAAGAAAAAAATTAACGACGAAAACAGCATTAAGGATTACCGCAGCCAAAAATCATTTTTCTTCACGAAGGCAAGATCTTACCTTTCTTCAGGTGATAAAACAAACACGCCCGACTCAAACCGAAATCAAACATGGCACACAAAGCAGTAGGCATCCAACTTCAAGGTTAAATGAAATAAAGATAATCCCGAGGGGTTCAAACATTTCACAGTCAAACCAAGTAAAAAGATGAGGAGGGGCCCCAGAGTTTAAGTAAAATAAAATCGGGGAGAACCTGTTGCGGTAGCAAAACATACAAAGACAAATCAAAACCATGCTCATTCAAAGTAGAACCTGTTATAGAAGCTGTAGAGTATTCATGTTATACAGACAATGGTTTAAAACTGGGCATCCATAGCTCCAAAATTCCAACCTCTAGTCCCCCTCTACCCCCTGCTCCCTTATGAAAGGAAGAGCCTCCTAAATAAAAAATATATGTTTTTCTAAGATAACTATAAGCTCCTACTTATATGGATCGAGCCCTTCCCAAAATAGAGAATTCAATCTCCTTTAAAATTGTCTACCATCATTATTTGGGGCTCGTTCTGATTTTCTGCCTGAATAATAGGATCTAGAATTAATATACTCTGCCATTTGGTGTTTGTGTTGACACTCGGGCTTCTCAACTTTCCCGTGTAACTATTATCATTCTCTTGATGATCTGCACGGAGCTGTTTAACTAAATCTGCACTCTCAAATCCAACATTATTTTCTATAATAGTTGGAATTGCTCTGAGTGCATGAGCAAAAGCGTCAATCGCAAGAGACTTCTTTCCTGGTGTCCTCCTTACAATGCAAGCCTTCTTTGACCGGGCCATCTGAAAAATCTCCTGAACCATTTGAGCACCCTCACCAACATACTTTTAAACAAGCTCACTTCCAATAACTCAAATAAAGCATCCATCAGTACAATTTGCCACTGCTCTCACTAACAGTGTTTTCCCCGTACCAGGAGGTCCGTAGCAAAGAACACCTTTAGGAGGATCTATTCCTAGCTTAACAAATTTCTCTGGATGAAGCATTGTTATCCAGAAATATTTTACATAACAAAGTGGCAAGCACTTTAACGTAAATTAAAGTGAAAATCGGTTCAAGTAGAATGCCCAATATGCATCACGAAATAATCTTCCACCTCCACCTTGCATGTACTGCTCTAAATCAGTAAATTGTTCATCATCTTCTTCCATTTCTGGTGACAGTCTAACTGTTTCAAGTTTATGTTTAAGGACATCAATAGCATTAAGAAGCAATTGGGAAGCTTTGAGTGCTCCTGCAGTTTCAATAGTGAAAATAAAACTATCATCTTTGGCATTAATGCTCACAAGTCCCGGATTTCCCATTGCCTCAGCTTTCTTAATGACCTCAGCATCATAGGAGTATGCTTCAACATCATACACAAACACCTATTGTGTATCTGGATTTAATATCAAGAAACTTCGTAGGACAGCTCTCAATCCACTCCCGCTTTTCATCAAGAGTTAAAGTATCCATCAAATTTTCATTAATGTGAATATCAGGCTCATACATAAAAGTAACTATTGCAGCTAGTGACCATTTTGCATGGTCCTTACCAATACCCTTTCTGGCTATTGCACGAAGCCTCAATTCCTGTCCACGTCGAAGTTTCACCACGATTATGCCCCCATCCACTCTAGAAAGCAGAACTAGAAAAAATAAGGCGTTGTCTCTCCTTCCTCATCTCCATTATTCCGTACTTGTGGACTGCCATGTTCTGCCAGCTCGAGAACATGATTAATAACCTGTTCCCAGATGAGCTCCACTCTGTGTAGATTGTTCACAAGTATAGCTATCATCCTTTCTACAGCAAACACCTTATTTGTTGTCTGTTGAGTTTGTCCAGATACTGTGTTTCCTAAAGGACTGAAATTCACAACTGTAGACTGGCCTAGCTCACCAGTGACTCCAACCCAAAGAGTCATTGGACAACTGTCGCAATGCTTGTAGAAGAGAGCATATAGTTGATGTGTTCATTAAACCTGAACTCTCAAATGATTGAGAATTAAGAGAAGACAAGATATTGAAGTCACTAGATTGGCCACTAGTTTCTCTTGTAAGCCTTGGAATAGAAGCAGATTTTTCCTGTGTACTAGCATGAGGCGAATGAATGATGCGGTCTAAGGCTGCCAAAGTCTCGAGAACCAACACCCATGAAGAGCCCAAAACATTATCCAACCGATGTGCTATGTTAAAAAGAGTCCTGAGTGCCTACACATTCTTTGGTGTAAGAACAATAGAGTCTTTTTTATCAGCAACATGTTCAGTATGCTTTGATCGAGGAGATGGTAAGGCACCAACAATGCTCCTCCTACATGAATCAGTTTGAGTAGATAATGTGAACTTGTAAAGAGATGATAGAAATGCATTCAAAGGTTCCACTGCCCGAATAACTCCACAAGCCTGTGTGAATGCTTGGTAACCTTTCAGTATTTCTAATACAATAGCCTCACCCTGTGACCTGGATAAGATCAATGACAGAGCTTTTAGAATAGTTCTCCACACTAAATTGACCATAGCAATGCAAATAGACGCAAGCTCTCCTCCAAATCTAGCTGATGTTTATCAAAATGTTCAACTGCATTGATCACCCAGCTGCTGCTAGAGGTACTTGGAAGTGTGTCTCTTACATTAATATTCAACTCACTCAAATGCAAAGGAGGCTCATCAAATCTATGGAATAACTGCTCCAAGTCACCATGAACCTGTAGATCCAAAACTCTTAATCTTCATCTCGCAGCCTCTCAGCGAGCAACATATAACCGTCCATTTCCCAATCCTCATAAGATTTACCAGACTTTTTGAACCTCTCTGCCCACCAGGAGTCATTATAAGTTCATTTGAAACTCTACTGCCAGTAAGTAAAATGCTGCCAGAAACTGAAATTTCGCTTGAGCAGATCTGATGATAACAGGTTGCTTAGTCACTAGTATGGATGTGTAAATAATCTTCTGGTAGCTTTGATTTTCTTGTTTGTTTGACATGTTTTTCAGGTACATAGGTTCGTCATCAAAGAATTATTCCAAGTGTTTACAACATTCAGGGAAGGTTTTCACCCTTTGTCGTTAACTTATTTGTTCTGGATTTGAACCATTCAGACCAGAGGAACAACTTCTGTCTGCAGAAGGTACAATATTCCTAAGAACAAAGCTCAGGCAAAGGCAAATCCCAGCATGGTTGCAGCCTCCAAGTCACAGCCGATTATGAACCCCACATCTCTTCTCAGGTTCACATCCTTGTGGAATCTTAGTAAGGTCATGTCTTGAACCAAAATATATCAACTGGTCAGGATGGGAGCTAGATAAACCATTACTAGCTCATGAAAAGCATGTTATGCAATTTGGTTGAAGACATGATCAACAACTAGTCCAACGCCCTCGACTCCGTCTTTGCTGTATAAACCAGAATCGTTGAGATAGATGCTCAGCTCAAAACCATGGATAAGTCATTTTCCTGGAAGGGCACCGCAGGAATTAATGGCTATGGCTGTCTGAATGGTGGCGACTGTGATTGGGAGGTAGTTGTAGTGGAAGCACTACCTGGGGTTTGGTCCCCGCCAGTCATGGGGGATGTGGCAGTGGGAGCGCAACCAGGTGCACAACAATGGCTCCTCAGGCTCCAACATTCCCCATCCCCTCGACAAATGAGCCTCTCTTCATGTGCCTGCAAGAAATGCCCAACCCGATGCCTGATCAACAACAACAACCAGCGCAAACGACTCCGAAAGCCTCCACCAACTTTCCCACCAAGTTGCAAGAAGAATGATGGGCTTGCCCCATCATTGAAGAAGTTCCACAGGACTAAGGTTCATGCTTTCCAATAGCAGAATGGACCTTTCGTCCCAGGTTTTTGTTTTACATATTTTTTGTCAAGCCTAACCATGGCTTTCTTTAATTTTGAACTCTGTATCTATGTCTTTTATCTATGTCTCTGTCTCAGTCCCTCAGTCTCTGTAGACAGCCCTCAATTTTTCCCAGGATGACTTTTGTAAATTTTGCGTATGTATTTTAATAGAACAATGCAGCTTACAAAAAAAATCCTCTTCTCTAGTTTCTACACAAGTCACTCGATATTTGTACAATGATTATGAAACACAATTTCTCCAAAACAAGATAAACAAGATAAAAGACTAAAGCACAGTGATGATGAACAAGATAAAAAGACTAGTGCTCCACAAGGTCACCTCTCTAACATGAGTGATGAAGAATGAGTACTTCTATATTATAATCATCATCATCCAACATCTTGTCTTTGACAAGAAAAAAACCTAATATCTCACAAGAGAAACCTCCCAACAATGACATTCTCGCTAGATTTCATAACATCTTCTAGGGTTTCCAACCCTAGTGCCTTACTCCAAGAAGACAAGTACAAAGAATAGAGTACCATGATGAATGACTCTCACCTTTCTCTATTTAGATGAGAAGTGATATGAAGCCTTACAACATAAATTGGACCTAATCCACTCAAGCAACCTACAAGACACATGTAGGCCACGCACATCCTCAAATAGTTATCTCTAAGTTTATAAATATTCTCAATAAGGTTTTTTATTAAAGTTATCAAAAAATGTTATTGTTTTGATTTTAGGATTTACCTTTTTAAATTATGAAATAAATTACCAAGTAAAAAACCTAAATTTCATATTTAGTTTTTACTGTTTAAAGCCTTTTTAATTCTATGTTATAATAAATAAAAGTTTAAAAAGTTTTTAAAATTTTTTAAGTTTAGTTTTAAATGTTGTAAAATCATTAACTATAAATGTTTTTTTATAAAATATTTTTTAGTTAGTTATTATGTTTAAAATAATATAATTGATATTAAAACAAATTAGTTTAAGACCTAGGTTTAAAAGTTTTAAAGGGGTTTTTAAAATAAACATAAAATTTTTATAATAAAATTTAAATGTTATTTAAATAAAAAATTTAAATATAATTGTTTTTTAAATTTTTAAGGTGTTTTTATCTAGAAGTAAAGTAGGGTTTTTTAAAATAAAAATAATTTTTTTGTAATTAAATTTAAATGTTATTTAAATAAAATTATTAAATATAATTGTTTTTTTAATTTTTAAGGTGTTTTTATCTAAAAGTAAAGTTGGTTGGGATGGCCAACAAATAATATAAAGAGTGAATTTTATTCTATCTGGTGAGTCTCGATTATTACCTTGAGTTTATGTCATTCATAGGGAATCTATAGCATTGTAGATAAGGGATAAAAGTCAGAAACTCAATGCTGTTCATTCAAAGAAAAAACTAAAAATGAGAAATGTTTTATCCCAACTTTTACCCATAAGCTACCTTAGTTTTATGGGGCGTGCACTTAGGGAGAAGGAGCCATAGTTATATCTTTTAACACAAGAGAATAAAACTTAAGATCGGGTGAAAGGAAGGAATCTTTCTAGCCTTAAAAAAGTACAAAAAATTAATATTGGGGGAACGAATCTTTCTAATCTTGAAAAAGTTTAGTGTCCTTTAATTGCCCAAAAACCTAACTAATTGAACGGAATGGAGCATCATAATTGGAATATTTTAAGTTATCGAACGTTCTGGAATTGTCTCTCATTTTTCGATTCCTATAAAATTCAAGTGATATAATTTGTAGTTATTGTAGACTACATTGTTTACCCTAGAATTTGATATTGTCAAACATGTTAAGTGCACTGTAGCTTCAAACAATAACTAGAAATTGTTTGGAGATAAATTTGTGAACCTTCAACAGGAAAAAGAGGCAAAGGATATTGAAATTCCAAATATAACCTGGGAAGTATCTGAACTAATGATGAGATAATTCTTATGGTTTCTCCTCGGGGGTTGTTAGGATTAATAGCCACACTAATGCAACCAAACTAGACATGTATATTACTTAAAGCCAAGTATCTTGAACCTGTTTAACTTCACATATAACATAGGCTAAAAAGTAAGCACAAAGTAAGCCACTAATAACCATTTGTTGATTTATATTTCATGAAGGATTAAACTAATTCCACTTCCAATCTTTCTACCAATCAATTAGGATAACAATGCCTAGCTTGAGAAAGAGCTCATATGTAATAAAAAATTTAACCCTAAAAAAAATGGCCTTATGAAGACCGAAGAATTGAAATGGACCATGGCAATAACAAAGGATTCATTCCTGTTATAAAGAGTTCAATCTAAAATGAAAGAAACTATGACATGTTAGAACTCAAATATGTTTTATCCAAGAAATTTTGACGATTATGATGGTGTACTGGTGTCATATTTATATACAATGGTGCAGTAAAGATGACAACAGATATATCACAAGACCTTCTGAGAGTTGCTGATCAATATATTTTAGAAGGCCTCAAACGTTTGTGTGAATATTTTATTGCATAGGTATTCTTTTTTTTCATTGTGGTTTTTCCTTTTTGTTATGATATTGGCCAGCATCAGCATTGAGATCTATGAGAGCCAGGCACTTTTCAGGATCTATCTAAATTTATATAATCAATTTTCATTACATCTACCCTTCTCTTGTAGAACTCTTACTACCAGACATACGTGATTACTTGTTTAGAATATTAAGGCCGCAGCCTTACATGCCATCATTGTACAGGAAGTCGTGATAATTCTGATTGGCTTCTATGGATGGTCTCATCTTCCCAGAGAACTAGTGCAGAGAGAGGTATTTTGAAGGTGTTTTTCAACATTGCCAAGATTACTGCTAGTTATGTAGGATGCACCGATTTGTCAAGTGAAGTTGAAGTAAAATGATTGCAAGATGGCAATTGATTGATACATTTTCAGATATTTTCAAAATGATCCAGAATTTTGAGGTCAAAGATGAGCCATCAGTTGATATATGATGGTTTCTCAATTTAGTTGTGTACCTTATATAACACTTGCATTTTCTTTTCTTCTGTTAATAGATGCTTTTGACATTTCTACTTTGTTTTATTTCAGTAGTGGAATATTAGTCTACTCGTCAGGTTAAATAAGTCATGGGTGATTATGACATAAGAGTATGCACTTAGCCAAATGAAAATTAGTTGTAATTACTG
Organism: Pseudotsuga menziesii; assembly: GCA_001517045.1. Taxonomy (NCBI): domain Eukaryota; kingdom Viridiplantae; phylum Streptophyta; class Pinopsida; order Pinales; family Pinaceae; genus Pseudotsuga; species Pseudotsuga menziesii. Next base: position 417,990 of record LPNX011226360.1, on the reverse strand, counting down.
ATTCATATTTTTAAGGGAAATCGTATTGATAAAAATAGTCCACTTGTGGGCCTGACAAATTCGGGCCAATTTTAATCCTCTTGGATCTAGACAAAATCAATTTCCACCTTAAAAAACAAAAACTTGCATCCATCGCTTGGGTTTAAACACTAATATCTCCTTTTCCAGGAAACAGTAAGCACAGAGTATGCATCTGGCCACATTTACAAAGCAGTGCTAAAAATAAAGTGTCCTATCTGGATACCTTACCTTAAATGCATCCAGCCAATACAAAAAACGGTCACCTCAAGGACTCTCCATAATATAAGGAAATTTCATACATTTTCCAAGGAGTTGAAATGGGGTTTTATAGAGGGGGAAATGAATAATAGTTCCTCGATTACTCAGATGGGCTTGGAGACTCAACTTTGATACTCGACCGGGTCTCCCAAAGAAATGCATAAAAAGGGAGGAGATCACCTCGCCCACTACACCCAGCTTCTCAAATATTTTAATGGTAAATTTGTTCTACTTCTTAGCCCACACGTCATCCTTGCAACTTCGAGCTTTTATCCTACAGCCGAGGATGGAAAACCAAAAGTAGACCCAATGGATTTTTGACCTTCCTTTGGAAGCTACGGTATTTTTCATTTAGAAATAAAAATATTATTAAGGAAGGGGGATTATCATTGTTGGGGGGCATGCAATAATATATGATATAGGGGTTTGATTTCTCGTGCAGGGTTTTAGGCAATCCCCATGCAGCAACCAAGTTTTGCAATTCTAGGATTAAGAAGAAAATATCGGCACATATTAGGAAATCAAAAAAGATGCTTATAGCCATTGCAATCGACACAATGGAAATGAAACCCTATGAAAATATATAAACATTCACACAAACCATTAGATGACAGTCGGGTATTAAAATAGGGCACAAGAAGTATATAATTTGATGTGGCAAATGCAAATAACAACAACAACATACACCACATACATTCAAATAAGGGAAAACAAATAGGGATGAAAAATAGACTGGCGTACCTTAGCGAGCCATGCCAGAAATCCCTTGACCTTGGCGAGCACAAGATCTTCGAGCCTCCACTGTCTGCAGGTAGCTATTTTTCCTCCTCCTTTTTCAGTTGGTGCCATGTCTCAAAACCATTATGGCAATGACAAATGTAACCCTTATTATTATTCCTGTCTGGCATACCCTAAACAATAATTATACCCTCCGAGTCCTCCTCTTTCACAATTTCCATGACACCATTAATTTCAACAAGACCGATAGAGGAAAAAGACCATTAAAACAATAGAGGAATATTA
>LPNX011226360.1:357007-392121 GCA_001517045.1 Pseudotsuga menziesii | reverse complement strand
CTGGAGAAATGGTTCGCCTGTAAACAAGATAGCAAGATATAAGGCAGAGATTTATATAAACAGTAATAGACAATCACACACCCTATACCCAATTTCCTGCATTCAAAATTTTTTCGAGCTTGCATTGACGCTAGGACAAGCCAGATTTAGGGACAGTTGTGCTGATAGAAATTCAGAGATTGAACGATTTTGATAGAAACCCATATTGAGCTTAGGAGAACATGGGACGAGACGAAATGGGTTCTATAGATATGTTTCATTATAGGCATTGCACACTGCACGGAAGTCAAAATACAGAAAAACAACATTCCAAAAAAAACCAAATGGAAAAACAAAAACCCCAAGTGCTGGGCAAAGCCTACTTAACTGGAAAGATAGCTAAAACCATGATCCAAAGCAGTGTAAAAGGAAATTAGAGGTTCTCGATCAGTGCCTGAAAGTGAGTTCCTAGATCGTAGAAAATCAATGAGAGATAACATTGTCAACAATTTTGAATCTTTTAAACATGGAAACATTGAAGAGAGCATTCAGATTTCAAACTGTAAATTTGAAGGGTGAAAAATATTTTGAAAATATTCATGAAAATTATGTTCCTAATGTCAAAGATCATGTGTCTTCTACATTTGTGACTAAAGACAATGAAGTTAGGGTAGTTCCAGAATCCAAACACTTCTTTACATCAAAATTCCATCTGAAGAAGAAGAGAAAGCTCTTGAAGAAACATAATCTAGGGTTATCAACTCTACGAGAGAGATCATATAATCAAATAAAGATAAATATTTGCACGGAAGAAGAAAATGTTCTTGAAGTATTATCTGGAGTAGATCATTGAAAGAAAAGGACACAGATCAAGGAAAGGAAACTTAACTTTGAAGAACATTTGCATTTGGTAAAAAGGGAAAGAATTGAAGCTGAATATGAAACCAAAAAAAATGAAGTAATATCTAGAGTAAATCATTGAAAGAAAAAGACACAGATCAAGGCAAGGAAACTTAACTTTGATAAACATTTCCATTTGGTAAAAAGGGGAAGAATTGAAGCTGAAGATGAAACCAAGAAAATTGTACAAGGCTCAAATAAAGTAGGCATAGAAAGTGCCAATGACAATAATGGAGAAAATATGGCATCGGATAATGCTTGTGTGTTAAATGAATGCCATTTGAGAACTAATACTAGCTTAAGTTCTGGAAGTATTGAAACTGAAGTAGCCTACAGAGTGATGAAGTTGCCCTGCCTCCCTCTAAATGATGTCACCGGGCTCAGGAAGCTAGTCTACATCTGTTGCAGAGGCTGCAACTGCTTTAGTGGAGCCAGTGGAAATTGGTGTGACTGGACAAGATGATGCATACAAGATTTCTGCAGATGAAAAATTTTATACTAAATGCTTTGATAATGACAAGAAGTCAGTTAAGGGAAATGAGGAATGTGTCAAAGTAGACATGTTAATCCAAAAACAAGCAACAAAAACAGGAGGTAATAAGAAACCTACGGTGTCTTTAGATTCATATCAATCCTTTACAGATAACATCCAAGCGGAAGAAAATCCTGATAACCTATTTGGAAACTTTGATGGCCGAGATTGAACCCCCTATGTGAATCTTGGGACATAGTTGAGCATTAGGGTTACATTGTACACAAACTCTGCACACTCGAGCAACAAGAAAATCTTACCCTTAATGGCTGCCACCGAGGGTAATAGCTGAAGCTCTTGAAGGATGAATGCTCCAAGTGGAGGATCAAATTACCGTAGCCATCGAACTGCTCTGCTAATAAGCCCCCGGAGACCATGTCTCTAGGGGACTCCGACAAGCCCTCAGTCACATGGGGTAAGAGGAGGGGATCTTCTATGGGATTCCTTTTCCTCTATACCAGGTCCACCAGGTAGCACTGGAGGATAATGCAGGTAGATCTCCTCGGACGTGAAGGCGTGGCGGTGATCCAGGGTGGATCTCCATGAACTGGAAATAGCTGAGGCTATGGCGCGGGTCCCGGTGCCGAGCTTCTCCAGGCAGCGGATGGAAATGTCATTGGGAGGCCTGGAATGAGTTGGATCTTCTGATGATAGCAGTGGAGGATGAGATGAAGCTATAACACTCCACTAAATCAATATCAATCTGCAAATTTAAAACACAGACCACGACGCAGATACACCCACACCGACTTGCAAATTTAAAACACAGACCACGACGCAGATACACCCACACCGAACCACAATGAGAATTTTGGTATGCACCTATGTTTGGAGCCCATTTCTACCCTAGTCGGGATAAACAAACCCTCAAAATATTGGATATTGTTTATTAAAATAAAAAAAACCCTTTTAACCCCAAATATATGCCCTATATAATTTTTAATTTTTTGACCATTTTTAAGCCCCCAATATGAACGGACGTGATATCATATTGTTCCATCAGTGATGCCCCCGTGTTAGAGGCAAGATCTTAATAAGAACAAGTTCATTCCAATATTTGTCTTGTGAGGCATTTGGTTCTCCTAAAATGAGTTTTTGTTTGATCATAGAAATATTCCAACAATTATAGTTTCAATGTGTGTAGAGGAACTTTTTAAAATTTGAAAGAAGGACAATAAACATAAGGCTTTCTCATCATGGAGGAAAACTCTAAATCGATGATAAGACTTATCATTGGGACTTTTTAAAATGAGCATGTCAAGAGGAAGAGAAAATTTGTGGTTTGGGAGGCTTATTATTTATGAATGAATCTCACCCTTTCAAATTTAAACCTTGCTTAGGAAATGGATCCAACAACTATGTAAAATCATTGGCACTCCAATTATTGTTGATGGTGGAATTTGTCAAAATGGGAATCAAATATAGTGATAAAATGGATGCAATGTGAATAGTTGATTCACAATATAAATCTACAAAATTTGTCTATAGAGTTAAAAGAAAACTATGCTCAACTTGAGAGGATTTATTTCACTCGAGTATATAGGGAACTTAATCACGATATTGATTTATTATTAAAACTAAGTACTTTTACTAGTGCCAAGATTATTGTTGCTAGAAGAGGTTGTATACAAGGTCTAAGATCTGTTCTTTACAACTTTCAATTTTCTAGTATCTATAGTTGACCTTAAATTATATATTTTGGATCTCTACAACTATGTTTGTGATATTGGTTCTTATTTAGTGATAGCAGGGCTTCATTTTTTGGACTATTAGTATATTAAAAAAATCAATTTATCAAGTGATATGTTATATTATAATCCCTTTGATGTAATTTGTGGCTCAATACCTAAAGAATGTGTTCTATATTCATCTTTGAACATAAAATGTGGTTTTTTCTCAAGGAAAAAATGTTATATGCTATGTTTGTATAGATTAAAAAAACATAGATCTAAAGGTAAATCACATAAATAATGTTGGTAAGTTCGCCATCATGCAATGTCATATCAAACATGTTTATAGGAAATAACACTTGCCTCAAGAGGAGAGTATCTATCATTAGATTTCCCTTCATTCATTGGTTGTCACTACATTGCTCAATGTCTACATGGAAATTTTATTCAAATATGGCAAAGGGAACAATATAAAACTTATCAAATCCAAGAACATTGAGAACACTCGGTGGTGGCAAGCTTATGCATCATAAAAATACTCTTAAATAACATGACTAGCTCTTTTTCAATGGTGTAAATGTTAGTTTGTTAATTTGGTCAGTGCGATAGAGATTGAATAGAAAGGTGTTTTATTTATCATAGTACAAGGATCCCTAACATAAAAGTACAAAATTTGGTACATATGTGACACATTCATATCCACCTTAATCACTTGCACCTAAATGTACACATGTAGTTGGGCAAAGATTACTCATATATAATTCAAAGTAAACTTATTATGGTTTTGTAAATTCTTAAACAAGAATTAATTTCTTATTTTCCAAATATGATATACTAGTATTGAATTGTTGAAGAAAAAAAGTGTTCCCTCTTCAACATCATAGGTTCACCATGTGTAAGGACCCAATTAAACATTTCTCCATTGAAATGGCGAACCCTACTAGCACAACTGGTTTTATCGATTCTTTATTGTTTTAATGATTGTGACCTAGTCCAACATTTTTTAGTTTTATAATGAGATAAATGAAGTGAATCCACTATGTTATGCATGAATGCAAATGATATGAAACCCGCACTAATTTGTAGGCACAATAAACAAGCGATTTGGAATGACATATAATGGAAATCTATATAATGTAGGGATACTAGTCTACTATACACAATCATAAGCAATCCTCAAGAGATTAAGTCCCCCCAAAACTAGTGATAACCTACAATTGCTAAAGGAGCTCACCAACTTGCCTATTTCCACATGCATGAAAAATAACTTCAATTTCCAAGAAAAATACATGTTTCAAATTAAATATGTTAGACATAAGTCAATAATATAAATGCAAAGAGAAAGGAAAAATAATCTCCCATCTATTGGCTCTATCAAACTTGAAGATTACTTGGAGGAAAAAATATATATTACTAATCCCCAAGATTTATATATAATACTTCACATAAAAGATAAGTGAGAAATAAGACAAATTCAAGCGAATAGTCCACATGAAACAAGGACACAACTCATAAGAACTAAGAGAAAATAGAACAAGAGGGAATATTCCAAAATCTGGCCTATATTACAGGAGTATGAAGAATTTTGGGTGTGTGAAAGCTAATGAGGGTATATTTTGACATGTTAGGGGCAATACAAAATGGAAAAAACCAACATCTGCCAACTTACATGGATATTTTGAGATACATATAGAATGAATATTTCTCTAAGTAAAAAAGTTGAAATGTAGGAAATTGAATGACGTTTCTGAATATATAAATTTGATCTATTGATAATGTTAATAACTAACTAAAGTTTTATATTTTCTAGTAGACACTTGTTTTTGCACAAATTATAATGTATATATTTTTGTGGGTGAATCCTTTGACTGCCTAAATTATGGAATCAACCTAGAAAAACTAGTACCATATACAGAATAAATAGTAATAGCGGAACGATATTTTTCCAAGTAATTGATAATATGTTTTTTTAATTATCTAAGTGATCTGACCTTGAAAAAAGTATGTGAAGTGTGGGTACATCATTTGAAGGTATTAATGCAATGATCATGAAATGGTTTTTTATAGCATGTAGAGGTCGGTGTCTATTAGTGTAGTTTTTTAATTCTTTAGCAAAATTGTTAAGGATGAAACACTAACGGTGTGTTTTTTGAGTTAAGGGGTCATGACACAAGAAAAATAAGAAAAAAATATTTTATTAAAAAATTACATATGTGGAATGTACAAAAAAATGCTATATGGACTGTCTAGATTTTCATAAATAATTATGGTGTGTAGCATACTATGATCAATGGTGAAACATGAGTGTATTGAGGAAAATGATGAAATTATCAATTAGCAATGGTTTACCACATTCCCTGACATAAGTTTGGTTAATTCAAAGCAAAATTTGAAAGAGAAACTTATGCATAGGTATGACATGCCATCACTTATGGAAGGTCAATCCTAGTTTTAAGAAACAAGTACACATTTTTTCAAGTTCAAATTGATGAGCCCGCCAAAGATGTTTTGCGGTAAAAAAAATGTGTACCTAATATGCAGTTACAAAACGAGTACCTGATACATAGTTACAAAGCATGTCCTTGATATGTATTGACACAATACGTACCTGATTTCTAATGCTAAAATGAGTAACACTACAATTACATTGTATGGTTTGGTAATGATAACATTAAAAATATTTGGATGGTTAGGTAAATAAAATTAACATCCTTTGACATGGTTTTGGATGGCTCGGTACACTAGAATTTTTTAACACAAAATATGACGACTTAAATGTCTGATTTTCAACATATTGAAGTCGACAATTCGACAATCTTCTCTTTTTCTAAATGTTGGTTGAATTTTGGCTTTTTTTTCTGACAAATGAAAAAACCTTGTTGAAATTATGACACACAATGGTCACATTTACGACGGGTAATTTTTCCACATAGATGTCAGAAATTCGACAAAGTTTTCATCAGTATTGTTGGTTAACCGACATCCACTTCAATTTATGTATGTCATATTTATAGCGAAATATCCTTCGTGGAAGTCAAATAACCAATGGAGCGTTCACTTCATAGATGTTGAATTACCAAAAGCTATCTATCCAACTTCTCATCAGAAGAATAACCATGTTGTCGGATTGAATAGAAATCCAACAACAAATTTCAATTCATGTATGTCGGATATTCGACAAAGTGTGCTTTTGAGATTTCAAATAACCGATAGAATATCCTTCCAGCTTCTCATTGGAAGTATAACCGTGTCGTCGAATTGCATAGAAATACGACAACAAATTACCATTGAAATATGTCGGATATCTGACGGGGTGTGATTCAGAGAGGTCGAAGAACCAACAGATATCCCTCCAACCTCTCATCAAAAATATAATCATGTCATCGGAAGTGTCCTTTAAGAATGTCAGAGATCCGATGGAATTGTTTAAATTATTTTTTAAATATTTGAAATAAATCAATATTTTTAAATTTTTAAATTCCTTTCACAAGAAAGAAATTTAAACATAACAAGCTTTATTACCATATATGCAATTTGAAAATTTTCCCAATCTAAAATTTCCACCACAATTCAATATGCTAGAAAACCCCTATATGATTTGTATAGTCATATGATTACCAACAAGTAAGTGGGTTTTAGGTTTTCTTATGTATATATGGTTTGATCGCTATGGTGATTTTTTTTAATCCAAAAGGAAGTCTAAAAATGGATGAATAATTGATAAATGTTGGAAAAAAACATGCAACATTGCAATCTCTTAATGACTTGATGATATCCAAAAGATATAGAGCATGGTAAAAATATGGAAAATATCATTTTTAAATTTTTTGAGTTTTGTGTGAGTGTGAGGCGTGCAAATTTTTCAAAGGATGGGGATATTCAGTATTGTATTGTATTCCAACAATTTAATGTTAGTTCATTGGAGGTAGTTATTAAGTATTTCCTCCATCTCTCTACTAAGAAGTCTAAACAAGTTCAAGCTTAGGAACATGCTTCTGAGATTGATCTTGACGTCAATGACATAGAGGAAGATAAATTCCCAACAATAAAATATGATGGATGCATAGTAAGAAGATTTCAACTCTCGGGATGAATGTGTAAGGCCTTTATCCATAAGATATAGCCTATAAAAGGATCCTTTTGTGTAAAATTAGTATTAAGGAACCACTTTTAGGTCTAGTAGCAAAAGTAGGTACCCTACCCTATCTATAAGTCCATATTTGTTTTGGCCATTGATATCAACATTGAGGTCAATTAAATTGTTCTTGGTTATGGTCATAACTTAATTAAAGATATACTAGGGTTCCATAATGTGTATGCGAAGTCCAATAGATCCACTATAAATTTAAGTTAATAGAGTTGAATCTATATTATATTGTTATGTAAATCACAAACTAATTTCTAAACTTTAATCCAAAATGTCCCTACACATGCATCAACATCACATAGATTATCCAACATGAATGGAGCACTATAATTAAGCAGGGAAAATAATATGAAAAAATGTTTTTATTTTAATTTTTGTTTTCAGGTTCTTAGCATGCATGTATTTTAGTTGTTGCATTTGTTAACATGGTACAACATATAATGTAATTGTTCAGGTTAAAAATCATTGTGTGCACCATGTAGGATTTTATCCTAGCAAGTATATTGACAAATGGTTCAATTATTTAGTGGGAACTATAGTATCAAGCTTCCTTGATTATGATTATATTAGTCATTTACCAATTTGCACCGCTACAAATACTTAGGAATTATTACATGATAGATTTTTTATATTTGTTGTAATTTTTTTGTAAATATGATATAAATATTTAATTGCAATAACAAAGTTGTCATGCCAATTATCTATAGAAAAACTAAGCATTCACATCTAGATAGAGACTAAAGATAAAATTTTAGTGTACAAGTGGATGGCTATACTTATCCCACAGATATATATATAAACATCCAAACATATAGTTATAATAATAATATATTTATCATTGAATTCCTTTCATAAGTTATTACCCTTTCACATCAACCTATCAGCTAGTTAGCAGTCCTTCTTCAGGCTAGAGGGAAAGTTTAAAATCAAGTCTGAAGATGGAATTATTGATGTAAATAGACAAAAGGGAGGGATTATTAAAGTTCAAATTTATGTTCAAAAGTGTACGTTTGAATTAGATGGCCTTTTCAAGTCGTGATGCTCCATCAATACCATTAGAAAGAGAATCCCTCATGGAAATAAAGACATTTTAGGGTTGTCACTACCACTATGATGATATATTTGTTTCTATCTCTAGGAAGGGCCATTAAAAAGATCATGTAAAGGTTGACCTAGATAGTGGAAGAGATCAATAGTGGTTGAAATTCCCCAAGGGTCTTCACTATCTCACATTTATTCCTTTGATAGGTTTCACGTTCATCTATAAAATTTATATGGATGTCCCTTTTCATGCCTTCCCAAAAAGAGAAGTGCTTTTGTATGTTTTTGAAATCATGAATGGTGTGTATGAAAAGATTAATGTACAATGTTGTTAACCAATATTACATGGGGACGCATCCTCGAGGGTCAGGGATGCTCCCCACTCGCTCCTCGTTCCTCGGGGACTTGGGGGCTCTTAGTGAAACATTTCTCCTCACCCCCAATTTGGTGAAACTTGAGTAAACCTAGGGGGGAGCTCGTCCCCCTGTTTTGAAACACACACCACTGAAGTGGGGAGGTCCTAGGTGCTCCAGTAGTAATGGTAGTATTAAATTCTTAAAGTAAAAGTGGTATTTTCCTTATCTTTCATTTTCTATCATTTTACTTGAATTTTTAACATTACCATTAATTGTTTCAGGATGTTTGAGAGTGGTTCCAACCTCGTTGGAGTTCATATGAAAACAATAGAATTTTAGATCCCACTGAGAGTTCAACAGGCTTAACAATTTTTCAGGATTTCAGAATTGCAATGTTTCCACTGTATTTTATCATGTATGGGTTAATGGATTGTCATTTAATCAAGCACATCAACTTCTATAGGTACCTTGATTTTGGTGGTGTTTATCCTTGAAATCCTTTATCATGCACTTAATAAAAATGTACCATTTCGTCAAGCAAAATCACTTATTAAGCATGTGATTTTTTTTAATTATACCTTGTTTTAATGCTTGGTTTATGAAGTTTCATCAAAATTGTACGGTGTTGAGTAATTCTCTTCGACATTCAATGTATTTTCATGGCTAAATGCCTAGGAGGGGGGCATAGGGTGCTATTAATGAACATGATCCCAATATAGGATTAATAGTTCACTCTTGCATAATTTTATGTTAGACTTGCGAGCCTCAAATAATGTGATGCCCTCTAGAGTCATGATAAAATAGGGTCGTCTGGTCACATTTCCCTATTACAAAATCTATGGAATGGATTCACACAATGTTGAAGTGTGTTAAATAATTAAATAATTAGACTGTATTTACAAGGAGTAGCTTAAACTATATCTACAAGGGATGAATTGTTATTGGGGGGATTTATACTTTTTGTATTTTTTATAATTTTAATGACCTTGACATCCTGCCCCCCTTGAATTTCTCTAAAATTTGGAGGTGGTCTCCACACATCCCTAATGTGCATGTCCTTGTTCCCACACTCCCGCATCTTAGAAACTTGGGGGAAAACTACTGCTAACACCCTTTGTTATATATATATATATATATATATATATATATATATACCATTAAGACAACTCTAAAGTTTGTAAAAACTCAACTTAGGGCTTACTACAGAGTGAATGGTTATTTTTTTTTAGGAGCATATAAGAGAAAATGAACTTAAATATCACTCGTTTTGCATTGAGATAAATGCATAAAGCATTCTACACACCTAGAATCTAGTTGAGAATTAAAATAGCTAAATGGAAAAGGATGCATGTTTTTGTTCTCTAAAGTGGTGGATGAAGTATTTTCCAAAGAAAAGGCATGGACGTCCTAGAAGTTAAAATGTTGAAAAGTAAGAAACTAAGAGAGCATTTATAAAAAAAAAGAAATAACTTTCCATCCATCCTTCCTAGAATTTTTATTTTTAATATCAGAACTGATGATTATTACTAAAAAAATATGGCATTAACTGATGCAAAATATATGTTTTTGTATTCATATGTGTACTCTTCTAAATATCTAAAACATAACAAGGTGGAGATCTTTACATCAAATTACAATGCATTTTCAGTCATGGACCAAGCTGAACTTGTGGTATCTTCCTTCCTTTTCTTTCTATTTCTGTACATATTGTTGCAACCATGAGCATATTGTTAGAATTTTATCATTCAAGCTAGCATTATGATCTTAGGATCTTTCACTGAGAGAATAACATGCACAACAATAAAACACAAGCACAACACAAGAGACAAGAGACACACAGAATTTTCCTCAGGGAAACCATAAAGGAGAAAACCCCGCAACTTCCTCAGAGATAGAATCAGTACCAAAATAGAAAAGCCCCAAAATAGTAAGTGATCTCCCGACAATAGCAGTCTCTCTCTTTCTCTCACTGAGAGAGCTTCTCCTCTCTCACTCATGTGCCCCAATGAGTGAGTGTGTGTGTATGAGTATGATAAATAGAGAGGCTCTCACTCTCTATTTATATTCTTCCATTCACTTGGAACCTACTCCAACATGTCGGTCTCACTTAACAATTACTTACTAGAGTCGAAATCTCTAGGAGTGTCTAATAACCCTAGTGCCCCACCACTTGTGGGGACTTTTCCTCCTCTGACCAATAGGAGGGTAACACAATGGTGGGGACTATTTCCCTGACTTACAATGACTCGCCTAGGGTCGAATTCACTAAAATAGTCTAATAACCCAAGGGCCCCACAACTGTGGGGAATTTAACCCTTGACCAATAGGAGGGTTACCCACAATGACTTGACATGACTTTCTCATTATAGAAACTTCCTGAAATAAACATCGGGGTATGACATGACTCAAATGCATTACAATACATCCCGGAATAAACATCGGGTTACAATACATAAGAAATACAGATGAATACATTACGAAGTTACAAATACATCAACACATATTAAATATTGGTAGTATTAAACTCACATATTTTACAATTCAGTTAAAAAGCTCAAGACAATATATCAGACTAGTGAAACAAAATGTCAAAAAATCATCTAAAATCAAAATAATTGCATAGCTAAGACACTTACCAGATTCATTAATATCATATTTGTTTCCTAGGTTCTTCAATAGAAGAGTAAATGGATTATTTTGAGAAAGACATGTCTGAAAGATAAACAATGTTTGATCAATACAACATCAATTCCTAGGAGTGACTCTTTCCAAATATTAAATTTTGTGAGAAAATCATAACCCCTATCAAAAGAAATATAGATATGAAAGGTGGTTTATTTCACAATTTAATATGGCCATGACAAGCAACAATTATCTAGATGAACAAAATCATCTAAATTGGGGCATTTTAACTATGCCCATACTTTAAATAGTGTTCTCCCACAAGGGAACCAATGTCTTGTTGTGAAGGTTAAGAATAATTGATATGGCTCTGTGAATTCCTTTCCTCTTGCATGCAATTTTCAGCAATGGATATTCACTTACCAGAAAAAGTGCCCAAGACAACAAAAATTCTTCACATTACTGGTTATCACTAATAATAAGGTTGTCACGAGGTGGGAAAAGTTTTCAGAATTACTCCATCATGCATAGAATTACTTGAGCTAGGAACATATTAAAGGGTAATCACAACTACACATGCAAAACAAGTAACATAACTAATTTTCTTGTGGCACTAACTTGTGTCATATCGGTGTTGATAGGACACAAGTTAAGCAGTTGTGCTAGTTTATATTGTAACTAATACAACCTATTGAGCTCCATGCATACACTTTCAAATATGACGAAAAGGTATATTTTAACGGAGATCCAAATTTTTTCATATTCCCGTATTTTAATAAACAAGAAAATCAATTAAGCTCCATTTATATAATTTTGAATATGAGGAAACGTTATTCCCATTTGAATGAAGATCCAGGTTTCTTAATATTCCCATATTTAGACAAACAATAAAATCATTTGAGATTAATATGGAGGAATAACTAAACTACAACATGCCATTACTTTTTTATACTTAATTGTTTTAAGGTGTTTGAAGGTTATTTCTTAACTCACATTGTCAACCTTGAATATGATACCAAGGAAAATATGAGCATATTGAAATTTGAATATCTATCATTTATTTCATCCAACTAAAGTATCAAATAACATTAACATTAAATATCATACACAATGTAATACGAAAGTGAATTACATGCGAATGATTGGAAATAATATCTTTATAACCCTGAGCTTTGTATATCACATGAAAAGCACAGCAACATTTTATTTACACTAAAATTCAATTCTTTATATATATTTTTTCTTCTATCGTTCTCCTTGTTCTTTTTATACAGAACAAAATATAATTTTGTTGAGACCATATATAATGAGTAAACTATGCAGGAAGTTTTCTTATCATAAGTGGTTTTATCTTGCACACTAGTACATGTGCACATTTTTCCCACAGAAAATCGTTGCTATTGAAACACTTGTGCACTGGTATAGCGACGAACAAGACCCATTTTTTTCTTGGAAAAAATTTCATCACTCTAGAAACACTTTCCACAGTTCATCTATATAGTGGCACAAAAGACATGAAACGTGGGTTTTTAAAAAAATCAAACTGTTTCGCTATAGCGACACTTCCCCATCGCTATATCAACACATCTATCATCGCTATAGAAACACTTGGCTGTCGCTATAGCAACGAAGGAACATGTTTATAATAGAAATGCATCGTCACTGTAGCGACGAGGTCCCGTCGCTGTAGAGATGAGGTTCTGTCACTATAGCGACACTTTTTTGTGAAACTCATCGATGGGCTTGCTATACTAGTGACGAAAATTCTGTCTCTAGTATAGAAATCCCATCGGAGAGTTGCACAAATGAGAATCATTATATCAAGGACAATACATTTAAAATTCTAACGGACTTGCTATACTAGTGACAGAAGTTTCGTCGCTAGTATAGCAAACTCGTCGGAGAGTTGCAAAAATCATAGTCACTAGAGCGACGAAGTTGTTAATTTAAAAAAAATGATTGGCTACCAATTCCTTCCATTTCTCAAATATGCATCATAGGAAGTTAAGAGTTAAGACGAACTATTCTGCTTTATCTTTATTTCTTTGCAGAAAATAGTGATCATAGGAGCAACTATACAAAATGCAACCCTCAGAAAATCTAGTAGACCTATGATCGAAAAAATGTCATGGAAAGGTGAACTTATACAGTTTGAGCTGTGTGAAAGCATATCAACTCAAACAAATTTTCATCATTAGAAATGTGAAGTGAAAGTAACCTCTATGAGTTTCAGTTTCGAAGGAACATAAAACTCAAATAATAGATCTTATATGTATTCTGCTAACCTTAAAATGGTATGGAAGGTGTCTATACTATATAGTACAAATAGCCAATAATAGGGCTGCACTTCTACACCTAGACAATATTTTATTCTTCAAGAATGTTCAACAGTGCTTTGTGCTTATAAATCTCAACTTTTGGATAAATCTCAAGTTTAATAGGATTTTCATCCCATAACTTTGTTTAGTTCAAACTGATTTTTAACGAAAAATATAAAACCAAACATTTCTTCTTCTAATGTTGAAACCATATATTTTTTGCAGAGATGCACTTCAAAACCATATGAGTATTTTCTTGAATGCACATAAACCCCAAAGAATGCATTTTGTATGTAATATGCATATCTCAATAACCTCTATGAGTTTTACCATATAGAATTTTCAAACTCACTTTACAACCTAACCTGAAAATTATTTGGAAGGCATCTCTAGAATCTAGTACAATTCATAATGGTGTGACTGCTAATTTGAGTAAAATAAAATAATTTCAACATCAGCCAAATCTAAATGGAAAAAGACAAAATTTCAAATAAAATAATTCAAAAAATTGCAGGACCCAAACAGTTTCATAATAAGGACTTTGAAATATCCTTGATAGAAAAAAAAGAACGATAACAATGCCTTGTAGAACTAAGATAATGTCTTCAATATATTACTATTAAATAGAACCTGTTAGTGCTTCCCATTTTTTATAAAAACTAAGTTTCTCTAGTTGACTGTTGAAGCAAAATGAAAAGGAAACCATGACAACATGAGCCTAGAATTGCCAATTTATATCAAGATTTGTAACATTCCCCAACTACCTCTAAGTAAACTATGAGAAAATGGGGGAAAATTTTACCGTTTCATTGTTACTATATCTTAAACAGGTCAAGCATGTAAGTTTCATATTTTACATGGCATTACAATGAAGCATGTCCAATCAAATTCGATAATATTAAAACTACACACATTGTAAAAATAATTATTGTAAGTGTGTTGGTCATTTTGAGGAAGCTTGTTGTTTCTGAATCAGCATATTAAAATCAAGAATTTCATTCCTTCCACTATTGATCTTATTTTACTTAATACACTAGGGAGGGGCCTTTCAATAAATTCATCTTTTATTCTACATTATACATCTTAATCATTGTATAATGAATCTTCTTTTTCAATTTAACAAATTCATGGGAAATCACTAAACCATTTTCAAAATAAGGAGATCATCAAAAACACATCAAGGTACATAAAATAATGAACATCAAGGAACATTGAAATAATACACATCAAGGAACATGAAATACTACACATCAAGGGCACACAAAAACAAGACCAATGTATGTGGTTCTCTCGGTTACTCATATAACTAGAAAGAACATTTACATCATCAATTTGAGATCCATATATTACTAAAGGTATCTTTAGTAAGCATGCCGCATCTCTTAAATCATCATTTATCACATGGAAACACAACTTTTAATGAGTTCAAGGAATTCACGCTCTGTTTGGAAAGAGAATGAAGTCCACTCAAACCATTCATTTTTCAAACTTATAGATGTAAACTTTAGCTTAATTATTTTCATTAAATAATCTGGTCTATAGGCATGTTCTATTATGCTCTCATTTCCGAATTAGTTCTATAAAGAGAGAGTTCTCTATTCTCCTCATCATACTAAAAGAAATTTATTAACTATTGTGAAGTTTTAATCATCTAATATACCAATCAAGCATTATCACCATCCATTCTATCGTTTCCACATAGGAAGACATTTTATATCTTTTTTTTATTCAAACATAGGAAGAAAAAAAATGGGAAAGGCTAGAAACCCTAATCACACAAATAGATGCCACCGAATGAAGGTTGTGACCTTATTCCCTCAGATTTATTTATAATTCAAACATAGGGAAAAAATCAGAGATCACGATAAAAGAGCTGTGCAAATCTGACTATCAATCAACACGCGTAAAGAGAGATTACTAATCATATCTCTTGTCGATATCTAAAACACTCTATTCAAGGTATAAATTTATTTTACCCAATCTTACACAAATCACAGCATAGATAAGAAGCTATAAATTAAAGCCATTGGTTTTCCACAATCGCTGGTAACGATTCATGAGTTTACTAGATCTAAAATATAAATGTATAAGGCATGGGAACCACCGACTTGGAACTTAAGCAAGATTCCATTGGGATCGCATCCAAATCTATTAACCTATCAAAAAAGATAGGTAAAAACACAAGGATACATTCAGGTACATGATATTCAAAAATCACCGTCGTAAATTCAGATCCAAACAGAAAATTAAGATAATCAGAGATCAACAAATTTGGTTTTCATTTTTAAAGCTATTACCACCATCGATTTGACCAAGACGTGGAGGTTTGTAAGGATCAGATGACATCTGGTTTACTTTTACATTACCCAAAAACAAAACACAAAACCTCAGTTGTAAGTAAATAAGAGCAATGAAATCCAGATCTTTTAGATCTTTGGGAAAATAGCAACCCTCAGCTAGAAAGCACATCAAAGCAATGCAAATCTAGATCCTTTATAACTTTGGCAAATCGCAACCCTCAGCCAGAAAACACATCAAAGCAATGAAAAAATAGCTCCTTTAGAACTTTGGGAAAATTGCAACCCTCAGCCAGAAAACACATCAAAGCAATGCAAAACTAGGTCCTCTAGAACTTTGGGAAAATCGAAACCCTGAGCCAGAAAACACATTAAAGCAATGCAAAACTAGGTCGTATTCATAAAAATCGTATTCAGCATGGACCTTAGTTTAGGTCAGATCTAAATTGTGTTCATCATAAAGATCATATTCATCTTGGGCGCACCATACCCTGATCATAATCATAGCGATCAATACCATGCATCAAGGGTCCTTTTGATTTAAAAATCACTGGCAAAGAATTTACATGCACACCAGGATCTCAAGTATAATGGTCATATCTATTTTTCTAATTTATTGCATGTGGTTTGGAAAACAAAACATGTGAACCTATTAGTTATCATATATGGACAAAAATATACAAGCGCAAGCCTGGATAGGGCTCCTACCAAGTTCATGGATCAAAATGTAGATAGGTGAACTCTCTTACCCATTTAATGATTCCAAATGCAGATGGATGGTCGCTTACTAGATTAATATTTGAATCTTCCTCTGTAAATCATCCTGAATGAGATATGGTTCTGGGTCGGCTCTCCTCCCCCCCGGTCACCCTTATCTTTTCATTTCAAAGAAATAAACACCAGAAACCCCACCCAACAAATCCCATTAGGGATCCTCCTTGAGCTATGTGTGATTACCAAAAATGCAGTGACCACCTTTCCCTAAAAAAGCGGAGATCATTCTCTTTGGAAAAAAACTCAGAGATCCTCCTCCAATACACATGAATCCTCCTCCTTAAATACACATCCCTCCTCCATCAAATACGCTGAGACTTTTTCAAAACGTTGAGCTACATCAATTTCGCTGAGCTCCATAAATTTCACCGAGTTTCCTCCAATGCCCGCGGTAATAAAGAGACATTGATCTCAGCACCTAGCCCCACGAAAACATCATTTTCCTTTTAAAAATCTTGTGAGAAGATAATATATATATATATATTACCTACCAACTAATTTCTCAAAATTGTTGCACACTTAAGTTGGTCACTTAAGTCTAGAACATCATGATTTATGGATTTAATACATAAAATAACTTTATAAAGAATTTTGCAAATAAGATGTAATTTTTCTTAATAAACTCTGAGGGTTTCGACCATCATAATTTCATTATTGAAATTGCATTACTCCTCTTAAAAGCTCATTTAACTAAACCATGAAAAGGTTCCTTAAATGTTTATAGTTCTTGTTTGATATAGGAAATAAAACACTTTGCACAAGTATACCATCTATCACGATTTCTTCTTTTCATTATACCCCATCAAGATTTCCGTTCCTTTTGTTTTAAGAATACTTATGTATAACCTTCAGGTGTTTAAAGAATTCATGTTTCCTTCCACAACTATACATATATATACATGAAGATTCCTTTATTTTAATATCCCCTTTCCACTATCGCTTATGAATTATTTGTTATTAATGGCTTAATGGGATGTCATAATTTTGAAATGGTAGGTACCACTAACACTTTAAGCATGTAAGGAGTAGGTGCGCGTTCTCTTACCATTAAGGACCTTAAGTCCTAGGCGAGGATTTTTAACTTGCTTCCCTTTTGTAAGTTATCGAAACCATCATGACAACGGTGATCATTACTAGATCCCTAGGGCTTCCCTCATATTTCACCCCTCCCCTAGGTGGATTTAGTTTCCTGTTGTTAAGTTGCATCCATGTATTAAGTCTCCTAAGCCTACAGTTTAGGGAATTAATCACCTAACTTAACAGGATTTGCTGGTGGGGCCTTGGACTTGAGCTCCTTACCAGAAAACAAGTACAATTAACATTAAAAATACAAAAAATTCAAGCGTATACAAGAGGGGTATTACATTATTTCCCCCTTAAAAATAACATTGTCCTCGATGTTCTTGTCTCTCAACAATTTTCTTCCTCTCTTGAGTCATATTTTCTTGCTTCATCTTTTCTATTCTAATCTCCTTTGATATTTCTTGATTTTTCGCAAGTCGCCTTTTGTCAGGACCTATAGTTTTCTGTAACAAGATCAGGTCTACCTGACATTTATTCAGTCACACATGTCAAAGTTCTACAATTCAACTTAAAATATAAACAACGTATCCTTTTGCATAATCATAATTGCAAATTATGAAACATCTCCTAGTCTTTAATTGTATCATAATACATAATAGTGTAATTGATTCATGAGTAATTCATATTTACTCATCTTTTGGGAGCTCGTCTTTTATCTTCAACATTTGGATACTTAACTGGTCTTCAACTTGAGGAAAAACATTTCTTTTATTATAATTTTCAATCCAAACTTTTAAATTCCTCATTCATCCCTCCCTTCGAGGGAATTTTTTCCTACTTAGGTCTTTCTTCATATTTACACATTAAGAAATGTGATAATCTAGTTACTTAGAAAATTCATTATCACATTTTTCATTCGTTATTTTTCAAACTCTCCCTTGAGTTCTTTTTACCAATTCCCGTGTGGACTTCCAACTATTTATGAGGTTACTCTCCCTTTTGAATGCTAGTCAAAAGTTTTCTCGTCTATGACATCAGACAATGTCCTATCTTCTAGATCTCTAGCTTTTCCTAGGTCTTGATATTGATATCATACTCTTTCATGATTCCCCTCAAGCCTCCTCGCTTGAGTTCGGGAATCCCTTTTCCACCTAGCCCTACAGGATTCTAGAAAAGTAGGGTAGAGTTAGATCATCAATTTTCTTGCCACACCATATGCCTAACACCAAGGTGCTCACATAGCAATCATTTTCCTAACACCATTATGCTCCTGCAACATATATGCCTAACACCAATGTTCTCACATGACAATCATTTGCCTAACACCATTGTGCTCCTGCAACATACAATTTCCTTTGTTCGTATTTCAACCTTTGACTATTCGTAACACACATTCTTTGGTGCTTAACGTGACTTCACTGTCATTGTCCTGATTCATGAATCAGCTTCACGGTTTAGTCAAAGCATCTATCGACAAACCATAATTTCATTAATTATTTGTTAGCATTTCATAATTTGTAGTGATTTGTACCTCTACCATCATTTATGAGTCATATAACCTTGTAAATCATCCAAAAATAACTCCTTACTCATTTCTGAGCAATTGAGCACAACTTGTCTACACAAGTGAATTTATATACCATAATGTACGTTTATCATGACAATGATCATAATCTTGGTAAAACTCTGCAATGTCAATACATAAACAAAATAATCCACAGTTAATTCTTGTTTCATAAAACCTCAAAATCCGACAATTTATAATAATTTAAAAGGTAAAACATCACTCATTATTAACCTCATTATTTAAGTCAGTGAATATTTTTACTAACAATCAATTTTGACTGATAGTGTTCCTGGCATAACCCTGCAATGTTAGCACATAAAATTATATGACATTCATTCATTTATCATTTTCAAGCAATTAAAACATCGTTACTCATCTGTCTCTGGAAAATTATGAGTGAAGGGATAATCCAATTCTAGACAACAATAATGCATGTAATCTAGAGACGTAGAAATCCCAAGTGATTATATAGTCCTATTTTCCTTTTGCTACCTTTAGGGAAACAATACACTTGTCAATGGGGTTCTTGTACCTTTGAGTATTAAACCACTTGACACAAGCTTTGAATAGATACGTCTTAAAACATTTACTAATGAATAATGTTCATTAAAGGTAACCGTAAGTTTGGAATACTTTTCCTTCTAAATCAACCCACTCTTTTCACATGAATTTCAACGTTGGCACAACATCCTTGTAACCAACAACAATGTTTTAACATGATGGGAAGTATCCTGATTTAGATCTCCTTAATTACATATGAATATTTTATATGGTGTTTAATCATATATCCTAACTCACCTTTTAACACAAGAACATAATCGTAAAAGCATGCATATTCTATTTTGCGTAATTTTCCCACTCCCCTAACTTTAATAGTAGATACTATAATTGTGTTTACATGGAATACACCAATACCTTAAGAAGTATTGTTTTATTTATATCGCCCCCTTTACTTCTACAGGGAACAATTTGGCATCTAGGTCAGATTTTAATTTAGACTTCCTTTTACAATATATCCTATGTGTAAGAAATTTTTCTTAACATATCATTGAACTATTAGTTCTGAATCAAAATTATGATAAGCCTAAATTTTCATTCCTACAACCTTCCTTACATGGGAGTCTTTGAAAATTTCCTTAAGCACTGGTGATTCCCTCATTATCCAATACTTAGGATTCTTTGCAAATATTTTTCAACATCAAATACTCTTCATAAAGCATAGTAAAGTGTATTGATGACTATAATAAAATATATATTATGTGTGTAAGAAAAGCATAACCTTTAAGACAAGACGCAAGACTTACTCACACATTTTTTGTTTTTTTAAATCTGTCGATAATGGGGATAGCATACCTTGCCATGATATTTATTTTCTCTATCCTCTTTGGTTACCTCCTTACTCTTTGAAGGCCAACCCAGATAACTTATTTCCTCCATCCATCATTGCCATGCAATCACAAACAAAACCATTCGATTGGTTAGTGTAAATCATCTTCCTCATTTCTAAATTTATGTTCAGCTCCAATAGGCCCAAGCGTTGTTACTTTATCTCTTATACCATTTGTAACATTCCCCAACTACCTCTGAGTAAACTGTGAGAAAATGGGGGAAAAGTTTGTCGTTTCATGGTTACTATATCTTAAATAGTTCAACCATGTCAGTGTCAGATTTTACATGGCATTACGATGAAGCATGTCCAATCAAATTCGATAATATTAAAACTACACATATTGTAAAAATAATTATTGTAAGTGTGTTGGTCATTTTGAGGAAGCTTGTTGTCTTTGAATCATCGTATTAAAATCAACCATTTCATTCCTTCCACTATTGATATTATTTTACTTAATACACTAGGGAGGGGCATTAATCAATAACTCCAGCTTTTATTCTACATTATACATCTTAATCATTGTATAATCAATCTTCTTTTTGCATTTAACACATTCATAGGAAATCACTCAACCATTTTCAAAATAAGAAGATCATCAAAAACACATCAAGGCACATAAAACAATGCGCATCAAGGCACATAAAATAATACACATCAAGGAACATGAAATACTACACATCAAGGGCACACAAAAACAAGACCAATGTACGTGGTTGACCCCAACCTTGGGGTTACGTCCACCAAAAGTTAGCCAACTTATGTATTTATAAATCCACATATGGTGCACATATGGAGGTATACAACCTACATCATAATATGATGTGTCATCCTTTTCGTTTTCTATTAGTTACTCATATAACCAGAGAGAACCTTTACATCATCAATTCGAGATCGATATATTACTAAAGGTATATTTAGTAAGCATGCCACATCTCTTAAATCATCATTTATCACATGGAAACACAAATTTTAATAAGTTCAAGGAATTCAAGCTCTGTTTGGAAAGGGAATGAAGTCCACTCAAACCATATTTCCTTTTTCAAAGCTATAGATGTAAACTTTAGCATAATTATTTTCATTAAATAATCTGGTCTATAGGCATGTTCTATTATTCTCTCGTTTCTGAATTAGTTATATAAAGAGAGAGTCTACTCTTCTCCTCATCATACTAAAAGAAATTTATTAACTAATGTGATATTTTAGTCATCTAATATACCGATCAAGCATTATCACCATTCATTCTATCGTTTCCACATAGGAAGACATTTTATATCTGGTTGTTATTCAAACGCACGAAGAAAAAATATGGGAAAGGATCAAAACCCTAATCCCACATAAATACATGCCACCGAATGGAGGTTGCGACCTTATTCCCTCAGATTTATTATAATTCAAGAACAGGGAAAAAATCAGAGATCATGATAAAAGAGCTATGCAAATCTGACTATCAGTCAGCACGTGCAAAGAGAGATTACTAATCATATCTCAGGTCGATATCTAAAACATTCTATTCAAGCTATAAGATTTTTTTACCCAATCTCACACAACTCGCAGCATAGATAAGCATCTATAAATTAAAGCCATAAGTTTTCCGTAATCGCTGGTAACGATTCATGAGTTTACCATATCCAAAATATAAATGTATAAGGCATGGGAACCACCGACTTGGAACTTAAGCAAGCTGCCATTGGGATCGCATCCAGATCTATTAACCTATCACAAAAGATAGGTAAAACACAGGGATACATTTGGGTACGTGATATTCAAAAATCATTGTCATAAATTCAGATCCAAACAGAAAATGAAGATAATCAGAGATAAAAAAATATGGTTTTTATTTTTAAAGCTATTACCACCATCGATTTGACTGAGTCATGGAGGTTTGTAAGGATCAGGTGACATCTAGTTTACTTTTACATTATCCAAAAACAAAATGCAAAACCTCAGCTATAAGTAAATAAGAGCAATGAAATCCAGATCTTTTATATCTTTGGTCAAATCGCAACCCTCAGCTGGAAAACACATCAAAGTAATGCAAATCTAGATCCTTTATAAATTTGGAAAATCGCAACCCTCAGCCAGAAAACAAATCGAAGCAATACAAAACAAGCTCCTTTAGAACTTCAGGAAAATTGCAACCCTTAGCTAGAAAACACATCAAAGCAATGCAAAACTAGGTCCTTTAGAACTTCAGGAAAATCGCAACCCTTAGCCAAAAAACACATCAAAGCAATGCAAAATAGGTTGTATTCATAAAAATCGTATTCAGTGTGGACCCTAGTTTAGTTCAGCTCTAAATCGTGTTCATCATAAAGATCATATTCATCTTGGGCACGCCATACCCTGATCATAATCACGACAATTAATACCATGCATCAAGGGTCCTTTCGATTTAATACCATGCATCAAGGGTCCTTTGGGTACGTGATATTCAAAAATAACTGTCATAAATTCAGATCCAAACAGAAAATGAAGATAATCAGAGATCAACAAATATGGTTTTTATTTTTAAAGCTATTACCGCCATCGATTTGACCGAGTCATGGAGGTTTGTAAGGATCATGTGACATCTAGTTTAATTTTACATTATCCAAAAACAAAACCCAAAACCTCAGCTATAAGTAAATAAGAGCCATGAAATCCAGATCATTTATATCTTTGGTCAAATCACAACCCTCAGCTGGAAAACACATCAAATCAATGCAAATCTAGATCCTTTATAAATTCGGAAAATCGCAACCCTTAGCTAGAAAACAAATCAAAGCAATGAAAAACAAGCTCCTTTAGAACTTTGGGAAAATTGCAACCCTCAGCCAGAAAACACATCAAAGCAATGCAAAACTAGGTCCTTTAGAACTTCAGGAAAATCGCAACCCTTAGCCAGAAAACACATCAAAGCAATGCAAAATAGGTCGTATTCATAAAAACCGTATTCAGTGTGGACCTTAGTTTAGGTCAGCTCTAAATCATGTTCATCATAAAGATCATATTCATCTTGGGCACACCATACCCTAATCATAATAATGACAATTAATACCATGCATCAAGGGTCCTTTCGATTTAAAAATCCCTGGAAAAGAATTTACATGTACACCAGGATCTCAAGTATAATGCTTAGATCTATTTTTCTAATTTATTGCATGTAGGTTTGGAACACAAAACATCTGGATCTGTCAGGGATCATATGTGGAAAAAAATATACAAGCACAAGCCTGGATAGGGCTCCTACCAAGTTCATGGATAAAAATGTAGATAGGTGAACTCTCTTACCCATTTAATGATTCCAAATGCATATGGATGGTCGCTTACTAGATTAAGATCTGAATCTTCCTCTGTAAATCATCATGAATGAGGTATGGTTCCAGGATGGATCTCCTCCTCCCCAATCACCCTTCTCCTTTAATTTCAAAGAAATCAACACCAAAACCCCCACCCAATGAATCCCATTGGGGATCCTCCTTGAGCTATGTGCGATTACCAAAAGTGCAGTGCCCACCTTTCCATGAAAACACAAAGATTGTTCTCTTTGGAAAAACAAACTTAGAGATCCTCTTCCAATATGCAGGAATCCTCCTCCTCAAATACACATCCCTCCTCCATCAAATACGTCGGGCCCTTTTCAAAATGTTGAGCTCCATCAATTTCACCGAGCTCCATCAATTTTGCCGAGTTCCATGAATTTCACTGAGCTGCATCAATTCCCTCTTTCCTCCAATGCATGCAGTAATAAACAGACATTGATCTTAGCACCCAGCCCCATGACAACATCATTTTTCTTTTTAAATTATTGTGAGAAGATAATATAATATATATATATATATATATATATTACCAACTAATTTCTCAAAACCGTTGTAGACTTAAGTTGGTCACTTAAGTCTACAACATTGTGATTAATGGATTTAATACTTAAAATAACTTTATAAAGAATTTTGTGAATAAGATGTAATTTTTCTTAATAAACCCTGAGGGTTTCAACCATCATAATTTCATTATTGAAATTGCATTACTCGTCTTAAAAGCTCATTTAACTAAACCATGAAAATGTTCCTTAAATGTTTATAGTTCCTGTTCGATATAGGAAATACAACACTTTGCACAAGTATCCCAGCTATCATGATTTCTTCTTTTCATTATACCCCATCGAGATTTCCATTCCTTTTGTTTTAAGAATACTTATGTATAACCTTAAGGTGTTTAAGGAATTCATGTTTCCTTCCACAACTATATATATATATACATGAAGATTCCTTTATTTTAATATCCCCTTTCCACTATCGCTTATGAATTATTTATTATTAATGTCTTAATGGGGTGTCATAGTTTTGAAATGGTAGGTACCACTAACACTTTAAGCATGTAAGGAGTAGGTGCATGTTCTCTTACCATTAAGGACCTTAAGTCCTAGGTGGGGATTTTTAACTTGCTTCCCTTTTGTAAGTTATCGAAACCATCATGACAACGGTTATCATTACTAGATTCCTATGGCTTCCCTCATATTTCACCCCTCCCCTAGGTGGATTCAGTTTCTTGTCATTAAGTTGCGTCCATGTATTAAGTATCCTAAGCCTAAAGTTTAGGGAATTAATCACCTAACTTAACAGGCTTTCCTAGTGGGGCCTTGGCCTTGAGCTCCTCACCAGAAAACAAGTACAATTAACATTAAAAATACAAAACATTCAAGCGTATACAAGAGGGGTATTACAACATTAGGTTGGTCCTCTTAATACTTAAATATCCTTTAACAATATCAACAAAATTAGGACAGCTTGAACTTCTAGTATGTTCTCAAATATTAACTTTTAATCCCTCTTTTGGTCTTTCACCACTAGATGCATAAAAGTTACTCGAACAAAAATCAGATTTGAGTTCTGGAAAATTAACAATTTGACACTCAAGAAAAAAAATTTTATCATCAAATTCCATGTTTTATCTAGCTAAGACATTTATTTAATGCTAGTATATTTTTTGTGTTTTTTTGGGAAAAGGATCATTAGACTATAATAAGGTTGATTTGCTTTGGAGACAGTAAGAGAAATTTCCAACTAGAAATAGCTTATCTGTTGTGATTTCATGCTAATAATTATTGGAGAGGTTTCCTAGAGTAAGCAACAACATTCATGCCAATTGAAATCTCAACAAACATCTTTCCCTTGTCACTAAAAGTCTCAATAAAACAACAACTTGATACATTTTGCAGCCATGCAGGCAATTAGCATGTTTTTTCTTGCTTTCCTCCACACATAGTTGGGATGAATTGAATCCCTTACTAGTGGTGGGTTCTACACATACAAGGTAAATATGATTTGAAGGGGTTAGACAATGTTATCCTAGACCAGGTTACAATAGTTAGACATCTCATCATCCTTCTATTTCCAGATTCCGATGATCTACTTCAACCACTACATACTACTAGAGCTACCACAGCCAGAATGCTTCTAGCTTGTAGTATGATCATATTTTAGTTTTCATGCTATCAATAAACTTTCTATAAAAAAACCTATCATGATAATTAAGTTCTTAAGCAATTAGCAAGTACTAGCTTCAACAAATCTTAAAAGTGAAATATTTTCAAAATCCAAAATCAAAAACCCATTTGACTGAAGATTCTACATAATATGCTAGAAGTATTACATTCATAAGACCTCCAGCCATAAAGATACAAGTGATATATTCTCTTAAAATTCACAATCAAGACCTTCGGTTACAAAGACAAAATTAGGGTGGTTTTATTGCATCAAACTCTTCACCTAGCCTCAGCTACAAAAGGTTGGAATTAGCAACACAATGGTTCTATAAATCCTCAACTATTACCCCAATGGCACAATGTTCCCCAAATATACTGACCCATATAACCAGGTAAAGATTATCAAACTCCTTCGTGAGTCGTTTGAGTGAGTGTCTTGAAGGTGGGCAAAGAAAATTCTGAGCGAATTGTGAACGATAATGAAGCAAACTATGTGTCTAGAAAGGAAAGTATCATTTTGTGGGAGGATATAATTCTTTCCAAGCCAACCATGCAAGAGAGTATAAGCTTCCTCATGAAAGAGAGTATAATCTTCCATAATATGTAAAAAATCAAACCATGTCAGGACTGAAGAGTATCTTACTGTGGGAGCAGGATAGAATTCCCGCCAGGACAGATGTGTAAGAAAGTATAAACTTCCATAATAAGAAAACATGGTTTAAGGCCCAGTGGCTAACCCACATGTTTGATATTCCAGTATGCGATGATAACTACCTCGGGTGGTTAAGTTGGAAATCAAACATGGCACTAAATTTGCCTCCTAATGTGATACAAAGAATCACAGATCCTTTTGTCAGCGATGTAAGGGAAAGTGCCAACTACGAAGAAACATCCATACAATATAATCTTAGGGGAATCCAGAGCTTTCAATACCATGAAGATATGATATACCTATCATAAATACAAGAATTACATTTGGGAAAATGATTCCATCTTAATGGTAAACACCATATTCTAGCCATTAACCCATTAGGAAATTTTGACAGATGAGAATCTAAGGAAAATAGGGATCCATTGATCATCAATGTGTACTTTGTGAATCTAAAATAGAAACATATTATAAGCATCCTTTTCTCAACTGTAAATTAATAGAGTATGTGTGGGAAATTATTTAGTGGAGACCACAATTGCTGAGACATTGAGAATTGAATTAAAATTCAACATATTTCCCATTCACATTTGAACACAATGTTTCAAAGATATTTACTGGTAGTTAGGATTGATTCTTATGCACCTTGGATCCTAGCTACAAACCCAATACCAAACAATAGGCATCCCTAGGGTTATAGGATAGGAAATTTTTCCTCCTAAACATAGGGTTTCCTCTTGTTACCCCTCTATTTGCATAGGGTGTTCACCTTATTTTTTCATACGAATGCCAGTTTGATTCTTAGATCTTCTAGAAATGGAAAAGTGGCATATCTTCACTTTTGGAAATGTTGGGTCAATTTAAAACCCTATAAATAAATTCTAGTTTAGTTTTGGAAGCCATGATAGTGAAAAAAGTCATCAAACAGTATAAACAGAGGTGAAAAGTGCAAATCTAGGTAGTTCCTCTGGGTATGTTTCAACCATCAAACAGGATGTAACCACCCTAATTCTTAAATCCAAGTGCATATTAGAAACTTATAGCTAGTCTTATGGAGGTTATGTACCTTGGGCACACATTTAACTAGAGTTAGTAGTAAAAATCCACCATGTTAAACTCTAGGCACACTAGGGCTCCTTTTCAGCCCTCAAATAGTTGTGAAACAATAATATAAGTTGCTAGGTCTATGAGATAGTAGTGGAAAAGCATTGAAAAACAACATTTTTGAAATATTTCGACATCCCTGTGCATGGTTGTAGACTCCAAAAGGTATAAAACATTATACTTTGAGATCTGGGCATGAAAAACAACAAGTAGTATTAAATCCCTAATTCTATACACTTTCTAGGTATGAAAACATTGAAAAAAGACTAGTAGAAATTTTGGGAATCATTCATGAGGTAAACACACTTCATCTTGCGTTATATGTTTAATTCCACCATCAAAAATTCCTAGTACTCAAATATGGGCACATTTTACGACGTTTTGAGCACAAATAGTGGTCAAAAGTCACATGGTAGCCACTGAAAAGAAATGACCAGCGGACTGTAGAAAACTC
The DNA here is from genome assembly GCA_001517045.1 of Pseudotsuga menziesii. Lineage (NCBI taxonomy): Eukaryota > Viridiplantae > Streptophyta > Pinopsida > Pinales > Pinaceae > Pseudotsuga > Pseudotsuga menziesii. Next base: position 363,831 of record LPNX011226360.1, on the reverse strand, counting down.
TAGGTTTAGATTGAAAGTAGAAGTAGCATCAAAACACAACTCTGAGCATAAACAACAGTAAAATTCCTAAACTATAAGTCTGGCTAGTTCTGATTTTTATGTGAAAAGGAGCACCATAAATCAGCCAGTGTTCAACCCTTTGGAATGTTCAGTTCAACCACCTGTTTGACATAAAACATGATGAACACCCTTGAAATGACTGAAAACAAAAACCCAAAAGTCCTAGTATTAATACCTTGATTCATAGAGTTAGAGGTGCATATATGATATATAGTATATCCTATTACCAAAACCTCAAGGGAATCAATCATGTGCTTGTGAATATCTGAAAATCAAGGTAAACTACCTTTAAAATCATGAGAAATTGTTTTCATTTCAATAGCATTGCATATTTGTAATCATCATCCTTTACTCTGCCTTTACAAATTACTAGACTCTAGACTGTGAAGGATTAGATAAGTCACATCATTTTGGTAAACCCTAAGCATGTGGCGAGAACCCTAAATTCCGTTGAAATCTCCAATAAAATTCGTGAGGCTCTAATCTTAAGAGGAGGATCCTGTTGTTTCAAGTTACTTGGAACCACTTTTCTAACCATTGAAGACTAGTATTAAATGATGAATATGAGTTGACTAATGTTTTTTTAAATGCTTTTCCCACTTGAGGATTTAAATCTTAATCATAATTTCCATCTAGGGTGTAGAATGCTTAACATTTATCTTAATAGTTTATTTCCAAGATTATGGAAGTAAAACTACATTTTGGGTAGATAAGCATTAATTTAAAAGGATATTGTGCATGTTATACAAGGATTTTCAAAGATAAAACTTATATAGTTAGAAGATGTATGACCAGTTTGAAAAAGAAGCTAAAACCCTAAAGAGGCATTCAAGGGTATAATGTACCAAATTCTATCCTCTTAGAATGAGCTAATCATGATTCATAAGCGGCTAGTGTGGACCTCCCTCATGCCCATGCCTCATTAATAGATCGAGAGACTATACAACACTGCACATGGCTCAAATGTCTATACAATAATCTCACTATCACTTCTCTTGCCTCAAATATATAATCAGAATGTCTCAGTTCAAATATATAATCATAATGTATTAAAATGTTCAAGAAGCAATCTCAATCCTTAATGTTAAGTAGCAATCTCAATCCTTGATTCCTTCATAGACTTAGTGGAACTCCTCTCTTATGCACCTTCAGAAGCTTATTTATGTGAACTTGTAATAGACAAAAATTCTTCAAAGATGGTTGTTATCTTAGAATTTCCTATATTTGTTAAATGGGTTATTTGAATGATCTTGAAATAAACATTTGCTTCAGATATTTACTAGACTTCCTAGAAGTATTGTTACTTAACTCTATTGTATAACATTCAGAAAGAGTAGAATAGTTGTCATCCCTATGGGCTGAAAAAAGACAAATTTTTTTTTATTCTAAGTTTATCTCACTATAAGATTAGTTTCACTTACCAAAAAAAACACATAGCTTCCTATCCTACTTGGAAAATATTCACATATCATAGCTTCTTCGTAGAGATCAAACTAGGGTATAAATGGGTATATAGTAATGTTCACAATAATTGGATTTCCTATTAACATCTATTCAATCCAATTTAAATTGTCAAACGTGTGTTAAATAAATATAAATTGTTTATCTAACTATTCCTTATTCCACTTCTAAACCACAATCAAAAAAATTATTTTATGCAAACATAAAATATACATCCTAAAATTCCATAACTATCCGTGATTACAAGATTAATTCTATATAAACATGAGCTAGAAATCCTGAAAATTCATAACCAGCAATCACAGGATGAGTTCTATATAAACATGAGATATACATCCTAAATCTTCATAACCTCCAGGTAGGCATTAAACAAACACTATATACATTTGTTATACTTTGAAAATATATGCAATAACATATGGATTACCTACTTCAGACAAACTGCAAGATGCACTGAGCTTTTGTAATTTCTATTGATACAAATAATACCTCCAAATATTTTGATACATCACACCACAAATCGGAAAATGAAATTAAATTAAAATGAAGGAAACATCAGAAACATGGATCCAAAACAATTTATACATCAACACTCGTGTAAATATGCAAACAAATATAGCATGAATCTATTGATCTTCTAATTCTATGGTGAAACATATAAGCATAGTACTCTCACCCCTATAACTTCAAACTCGTTCCGTTCAAACGCATAAAAGAATATCGCTGTAGGAATTTCAACATTGACTAATTGCAGAAAAACAGATCTAGAATCTTGGTGGCCTGACCCATAATTCCCGTCACTTCACTCTTCATGGGTGAAAGAGTTATGGTCTTCCACGGCAGAGTGCAATAGTAATTAGCATGGGTTGTCCTATATGTTTTGAGTTATGGCTCTATCAACATTAAGCATCATGGGTCATCCTATACTTGATCAATGAGAAAGATGTTTCCTGTTTCTCTATGTGCATGTGTATGAACTGAGTATTTAGAGTAGGAATCAAAGATAGAGGCATCAACTTAAAGAGCGAGGGACAAATATCAGTATCCAGGTACCTATATGAAGTTTTTCTTTCTTATTATAAAAATTCATGTGATATCTTTGGGAAGGGTAGGCAATGGATTTAGTAAAATCTATTGGTGAACTTAAACACATTAAGGGATCGCCCTTTCCAACTAGGTAGTTTTCCCTGCAAAAAATGGTTTTGTTAAACTTCATACCATTGATGAGGAAACAACCCCACTAATGGCTAATAACATTGATTGAAGTTATATCAGAAACTATTGTCCAAGGATGATTTTCTCAAATATTTACTCAAGCAATTAAATTTGGAGGCTTTTAGTGAGGTCAATATGTCACCTACACCTATAGCTTCTTTATAATACAGCTACATCACACTAAAAAGAAACTAAGGGAAAAACCCTTTCACATGCACCATTGGACCTTGGAATACTATAAAATAATTTTTATGGCTGGGATTTNCTATAGCTTCTTTATAATACAGCTACATCACACTAAAAAGAAACTAAGGGAAAAACCCTTTCACATGCACCATTGGACCTTGGAATACTATAAAATAATTTTTATGGCTGGTATTTCCAGGAATAAATAAATTATAACAATGAAAACCTTCGTGGGGGATTTAAGAGTCCAAACTCAAAGAAAACGAGTTGCACTGAGCTGAAGGAGATCAAACAAATAATTTGCATGAGTACCTAAGAGATTAATGCTTCCTTAACATGATCAACATAATATATTACACAATCCACTGAACATAAGGAGTGGTTAATTCAGGGTCTTCTTCCCTTTACCATAGTACCATTGATTCAATAAAAGTGCACCAGCTAGCGAGAGACCTTCACATAGCCTATGAAGATTGAATAAATGAATGGGTATCTAGGAGTGACCAAAGAAGGAAAAGTGGCTATTCCCTCAACTATTGTGGTTCAAATGAAGCTAGGTATGAAATTTGAAACCCTGGTTCACGCAATGCATTTATAAACACCAAAACACTTAGAAAAAAGAGATCATTGTGCTATGCAGAGAAGGAATTAATTCATTTTCAAATGTCCCTAATCTGCGCAATGCATTTCTCTGTAGTTAAGCAATTTTCAATTTGATGTGATCTGCAGATATCTCCTAACCCATGACTTGATTTTGTGGCATTAAAGTATTACCTCCACTTACAATCAAGCATTTTTCATAGAAATCATTGTATTAGGAAAACAACAACTGACCAAGTTCTATTCAATGTTCCATTCCCTAATGCTTCAATGGAATCGTTTCAATAGCGTAGGCATGAAGAGAATAGGGAAAGCATAAGAGAACAAAGAATCCATGAAGATAAATCAATTTTAAATTGAAAATGTGACTCGAGCTTATGCCCTAAATTTTGTGGAGGAATTATGTCCTAAAATTCGATAAGGAATTATGCCATAAATTTGTGGAGGAATTACCCCCAAACTCTACAGAAAAAAAGTTGTTTTGAATAATTATTTGTAACCATCAGATGAAAACATTAGATAGTAACATTGAAAACTCACCATGTTCTCTAGGTTACTTTTGGACCTCTCCAACAACACATCAGGGACAAAGTATGCCACGTCTCTCCTCCATAATGGCAATGAATGCAACACTGTTTGAGAACGGGTAAGAAGACAGGGTGCTCACCACAATCACAACATTGTTTGAGCATGGGAAATGGTCTAGGTTATCACCACCATGATGTCCATGACCACTATGCTAGTCCAACATGGGCAATGGGACGAGGTTCTTAACATAATGAAAACATTGTTCAAGCACAAGCAACGGGTAGACTAGGTTCTCACCACCATGATGGCCATGACCTCAACACTATTAGAGTAGGGGAAACGAGCCAAGGTTCTAATCACCACCATGGAAACATTGTTTGAGTGCAGATTCCATGACCACAACAATGTCCACGGAGGGAAACAGGTCGAGGTTCTCACGACCACGATGGAAACATTTTTGTAGAATGCGTGTAAGTATTGGTAATTTTTGTTTGCAATTTTTTTTTTGTTTTTGATTGTTTTTGTTTTATTTATTGTTTTATTTATTATTTAATTTTTTTTCTATTTTAAATATTATATCCCCTAAGTTATATAACCCCAAATCCCTAAACCCACTAGTAAGCTAAAACATTAAATTTTTTTTACCACTATTTCCATTATCACCATGCTTAATGTTTAACATTATAATGCATACCATGATAACCCTATATTGATATCTAGAATTCCATATAACCCTAATAAACTAACCCCTTTCATCATCACCATCTTCACCATAATCATCATCATCTTCCTCATTGTCATGTCGCATTCTCATCATCGCTAACATCATCATTGGCATTGTCAGTTTCATCATTGCCTATAGATCCTAAAACATGTAACCCCCAAAAACTCAAGAAAATAATTAAACAATTCGACATCATCATCATCATCATCATCCATGTCATGATCATTTTCATCACCAATGTCATCATCATTATCATCATCACCATCATCAACATCATTACTGTCTTTGAAATCATGATCATCAACGTCATCGTCATTTTCATCATCACCATAATAAACACCATCATAATATTAGACATCATCATCATCACCATAATAATCAACATATTGATCAGCATGTTCATCATCCCCATCATCATCATCACCATTTTCACTATCACCATATTTATCATCCCCATCCTCATCATCATCATCATCCCCATCATCATAAACGTCATTGTTGTCATCATAATTTTCGTCATAGTCATCATCGTCATTGTCATCATCCTCATCATCATAATTATTATCAATCTTGAATTAGTTAACATTGAAGGGAATATGACACTTTCCAGAATGATAAGCAACACTTTCTAAAATTTTATAAATAGGCCACCATAATTGTATTAAGAAAGAAATTTAGAGAGACCTTGTATCAAATGTATTATAACGAGACCACGATAACATATTCTAGTTATCTACAATTAATGATATAGTTGGGTTTACATTGTTTATTCAATGGATTTACATGGTACCCTCATGGAAAGGAACTATTAGTAACGTAAAGGTCGACAATTGGACTAGTCATATATTACCATATGACAAGTTGGGCCTATTATTTACAAAGGATGGAAATGAAACAAATTAAACTTTGCATGACTTGAATATCCCCATACTTAAAGTAAAAATGATGTAAAACTCAACATACCATAATTGCAGCTCATACTAAATAAGAAAAAGATATATAGCCAGTCAAAAGGAAAAGAGAAGGCACAAAACCATACTTGCCAACAAACATGAAATGACCCTATTTGATTTTGATTAAGATGACCATGAAAATCGAAACTAAATGTTTATATTTTCTTGACAACCCCTTGAAGGAGAGAAAAGACAAATCATATGAAGGATTTTGGAATCTCTTTATGATTTTAAACTTGTGTTTCTTTTTTTCTAATATGATTTCTTATATATATTTTACTTTGATGATGGAAAAAATAAAGGTGATGACACTTCCACTGTTTTTACCATTTATTTAACACTTGTAGAAAATGTAGAGAGGTTAGGATTTATTAGATGGTAATTGAATATATTGATGAACATGAAGATGATGAACATGATGATGATGATGATGATGATGATGATGATGAGAATGAACATCATGATGACGATGATGATAGCATTGCTCATGATGATGATGATGGCGATGATGAGGAGGAGGAGGATGATGAGGATGATGGAAATGTCAATGATGATGATGAGGATGATGGCGATGATGATGGTGATGTAGAAATTCAGGCCTGCAGTAGATTAATTTCACTCACAGCAATTAACAATTGATCATGCAAATTATCAACAATGGAGACTGAATATGGAGCTGTAACACAAAATTATATTAACTGAGTGTACAATAGCCAACCCTGTAATAACATAGGCTGCTGAATATATAGAATACATGAGAAAATTGAATGCATAAGGAAGCATCCAAATCTAGCATAACGCAGGCTTACCCAAAATAGGCAAATCCCCCATAGGTGTAAAAAGCTGATCCCAAATCTATCAAGGATCCCACGAATTAGCAAGGGTGCATGGGCAAGCTAAAGAGTGGTCAAATGGAAGCTCATACATGCTTTTGCATGGAGGAAAGAGTGGAGGATGAAAGGGGAATAAAATAGGTTCACCTCACCTAGTCTAGCTTTCCTTATGTGCTTTAAAAACTGGAAAAGCAGTCAACAAAGCAGAAAAAGCAGAAGGGCGCCTAGGAGGCCAGGAATAAAGAAGATTTGATTCCCAGGATT
>LPNX011226360.1:311092-355305 GCA_001517045.1 Pseudotsuga menziesii | reverse complement strand
CACCATTTTGCTGTGGTGTGTAGGGGATAGAATGCTGCATTTGAATACCTGCATCTGCACAATAGTTAATAAACTCATTCTTGACATACTCACCACCGTTTTCATATCTGAGTGATTTGAGTTTTCTTCCACACTGGTTTTCAACCAAAGCCTTGAAGACTTTGAATAGGCCAAAAACTTCTGACTTGTGTTTCATGAAGTGAACCCAACAATACCTGGAGAAATCATCAATAAATGTCAATGCATATTTGGCCTGACTCATAGACATATGAGGGAATGGAACAGCAACATCACTGTGAATCAGTTCGAGGGGTGCAGAGGTTCTCTCATGGCTGGCTTTCTCAAATTTGTGCTCTGGGTGTTTTCCTAGGATACAGCCTTGGCATACACTTTTGGAAAATTTTATCTTGGGCAACCCTGTGACCATATCTTTCTCACTCAGATCAGATAAATACTTGTAATTTAAATGGCCAAATCTTTCATGCCATAGCTTTCTAGATTCATTAGCATGGATAAGAAGAGCAGAGGGGTTTGAGTAAGTCAGGAAGTGTGAAAACATGTATGCCTTTTGAGCATGATTCGCTACTCCTTTTGCAATGATTCTTCCACTTGAGATTTCTGTGATCTCAACTTCATCTGGTGAGAATGTGACTTTCTTAGGAGACCCAGTGTGGGTCATCTGGTACACTGAGAGAAGGTTGGAGGCGAGACCAGGGACATACAGCACATTGTTGAAGTTACCATGATCAAGTTCTATCCTTCCTTTGCCTTTGCTTTCAGTGAGAGAGTCATCTCCCAGTACAATAGATGGTCCTTTCGACATATCCAGTAAGGAGAAGGCCTCCTTAGTCCAAACCATGTGTCTTGAAGCTCCAAAATCTATAATAAAACTGGGTGAGCTTGATGTGCCAGCAACTAGAGCATGAACTCTCTCTCTGTCATCAGAACTTGATCCTCCTTCTCTCTTCTTTGAGCCTTCTGGAAGGGAGATTCCATTCTTCTCCAACAATTGAGTTAACATATCTATCTGCTTTTTCATACAAGAGCTTTCAGTATGATTTCCCTTCGAACAGTATGAGCACTTGTTCATATCACCTTTGTTTTTCTTCTTCTGGGTATTTTTCTTGGGACCTTGTTGATCCTCTGGAGACTGCTTCTTGTCTCTTCCTTTCTCAGGTGTATTTTTAGCTTTCTTCTTGATTTTTGAATCCACCTTTGAATCTCCAGCAACCAGAGCTTGGTCTTTGGAAGGTTTGATGGTGCCCATGATCACCAGCTTGTCTTGTTCCTGTGTGAGAGATTCCATGAAATCTGCAAGGCTAGGCATCTTCCAGGTTCAAGCTGTGAGTTTTGTGGCATAGAAGGTCGAAACAAAGACTGAGTAATCAGGCCCTAGCTTTGAGAGGATGGACAATATGAGCTGCTCATCTTTCTTTTCAATACCACACTGTTTCAGCTGCAAAACTAGTGCTTTGAACTTGGAGAAGTATAGCTGCAGTGATTCAAAATTACTGGGACTCAGGGAAATCAATTCATTTTCGATTTGGTGTCCCCTCATCTCATTTGTCTTTCCGAATAGTTCACAAAGTTTCTCCCATACTTGATCCAGTGAAGTCAATCCATCGAGATGGAAAAGGAGGTCTCGGGAAATACTGAGACATAGGATGCCATAGGCCTCATCTCTCCTATTGTGCCATTTGATCTTCTCTGCAGTTGCATTGGGCTCTGCTTCTGTTTTCATAGTCACCCTGTAGAGGCCTTTCTCTCTCAACAAGATCTCCATCTCTGCTTTCCATTCAAAATAGTTGAAGGGAGTGAGGATAGTTTTCTGTGAATCCATAGCTTTAGAAAATCTGTCCCGGCTGTCAGTAGAAGGCTCCCAGTCTTGATGTCAAACCTGCAAAATAATTTTTGGAGGAGAGTAACAACCTACAATGGCTCTGATACCATGTATAAATTCAGGCCTGCATTAGATTAATTTCACTCACAACAATTAACAATTGATCATGCAAATTATCAACAATGGAGACTGAATATGGAGCTGTAACACAAAATTATATTAACTGAGTGTACAATAGCCAACCCTGTAATAACATAGGCTGCTTAATATATAGAATACATGAGCAAATTGAATGCATAAGGAAGCATCCAAATCTAGCATAAAGCAGGCTTACCCAAAATAGGCAAATCCCCCATAGGTGTAAAAAGCTGATCCCAAATCTATCAAGGACCCCACGAATTAGCAAGGGCGCATGGGCAAGCTAAAGAGTGGTAAAATGGCAGCTCATACATGCTTTTGCATGGAGGAAAGAGTGGAGGATGAAAGGGGAATAAAATAGGTTCACCTCACCTAGTCTAGCTTTCCTTATGTGCTTTAAAAACTGTGCTTTAAAAACTGGAAAAGCAGTCAACAAAGCAGAAAAAGCAGAAGGGCACCTAGGAGGCCAGGAATAAAGCAGATTTGATTCCCAAGACTTTCCAAAGTGCTCCATGAGTCTATAATGGCAAGTTTGACCTCTATGGATAGGCAATTGACAACTTGCACATGGTGGGACTCATGGACTAGGAAAATAAGACAAAATAAATGAAATAATGTCTAAGTGGGTAAATACTATGGGTTGATTATTCTAACAGGTGATGGTGATGATGATGAGGATGATGATCATCATTATGATGGCGATAATGGTGATGATGATGATGATGCTGACCGTGAGGATGAAGATGACAATGATTACAATGAGGATGAGGGTGAAGATGTCGATGATGATGATGAGGAAGATGGTGATGATGATGGAGATGATAATGATGATGATTATGATGATGATGATGATGTTGATTATGGTGATGATGATGATGTTGATTATGGTGATGATGATGATGATGATGCCGACGACAACGATGATGGCAATGATGATGATGACGACAATGATGATGTCGATGATGATGATGATGATGATGATGGAAATGATGATGATGATGATATAAATGATGATGATGCTGATGCTAATGATGATGATAACAGTGATGATGATGATGATGACGATGATGATAGTGATGATGATGATGATGATGATGGTGATGATGATGATGATGATAATGTTGATTATGATGATGACAATAATGGTGATGATGATGATGATACTAATGATGCTAATGATGAGGATGAAGATGACGATAATTATGATGAGAATGAGGATGAAGATGTTGATGATGATGATGATGATGATGAGGATGATGGTGATGATGATGATGGTGATGATGATGGTGATGATGATGATGATGATGATGATGACGATGATGATTTTGATGATGATGATGATGATGATGATGATGATGATGATGATGATGAGGGTGAAGATGGCAATGATTATGATGAGGATGAGGATGAACATGTTGATGATGATGATGAGGATGATGGCGATGATGATGATGGTGATGATGACGATGATGATGGTGATGATGGTGATGATGATGGTGATGATGGTGGTGGTGGTGATGATGATGATGATGGTGATGATGATGATGGTGATGATGATGGTGATGGTGATGATGATGCCGATGAAAATGATGACAACGATGACGATGATGATGATGATGATGATATGACAATGATGAGGATGCTGATGAGGATGATGCTAATGAGGGAGTCGATGATTATACTGATGATAAAAATGAAGATGATGATGATGATGATGATGATGATAGTGACATGCTCTTTGTCTCTTGACATCCAATGACCGTTACTGTGATGACCTTTTATGTTTTGTCCCTTGATAATCATCACTATAGTGAAAAACTATGTGATTTCGTCACTATTCCAACGAACTATTGGCGCTATAGCGGAGGAATTTTATGTGTGTTGTTATAGTGACAATTATCGAGGGCCAGAAAAAAATTTCAAAAAAAATATTTGTTTATCCAAAAAAAATTTGATTTTAACTTATTCGTGGGAATATTTCATGGAACTTTTGAGCCATATGTACTAGAGTTGAGTTATGTGAAAGCAACCAAGAATTCCCATTGAAAGTTTGAGATTATATTGTAAAAACAACACATAATTTTAGGTAATTACTAATTCCATGAACTCATTTGCAGGTTTTATAACAAGATGTCTCACAAATTAGACATGATAGTCATATAGACTCATTGAACAATTCATTCCAACATGAAATTTGCAAAGTTGATACAAGATATGGAATATTTACTTTCTTATCATTTTCGCATAACTTTCAAATCCCTTTTTTGACTTAATATAGTTTTACATGTTATTGTGAAGTCGATATGTACTCAAAATGGTAACCATACTGTTAATTTTATACATTGTGAATAGAAAAACTAAACAAACAAAAAATCTAAGATAACTTTCAAATGTTGCTTTTGAATGTTAGTTTTATATGATGTTGTGAAGTCAATATGTACTCCAAATGGAAACCATCCTATTCGTTTTATACATTGTGAATGATAAAACAATACAAAACAAATCTAAGATTAAAAATATCTCTATACTTCAACATAAGAATTATAATTGAAATTTGCAAGATGGAATAAATATCAGTAAATATTTGCATTCCAATTTCTTACTTAATGATTACAAATCTATCCCAGATTGAAACAAATTTCTACTAAGACATGAAAAAAAGAAAAAAACTAGAAAAAATAACATGAGCTGAAACAGATTGAATAGCCTATTAACAGGATACATAAAAATTGAGTTAACCAAAAACCTAGCAGTAGTTGATGCATCATAAGTATTACTTACCACAATCATGTTTAGCACTTGCAGGGTACATATTGGATATCTGACCCTCCAAATCCAAATTGAGATGAGGCATCATGGATTCCAGATATATGAAATGTTATTCCAATGTTGTCTACAACTCGTCTATCTGCTCCTCTGAATTCTTCCATTCTTCTGGAAAGTTTCAGGATTCTCCATCTTCTCCCCTATTATGCTACCTACAACACTCAATCATTTTCACCCCTTGATATTCCACGGTGAGGGTTATTCAAGCTTGATCTATCTCTCTTCACTGCTCTTCTTGCACAAATCTAAGTTAATACTCTTCAAGAGGGAACAAGGTAGGCCAGGGTTGGATTCTTAATTTAATTTAAATTCCATGGATGGCCCTCGGTTTTTCAACTTCCACAGTTATAATAAAATAAAAATATAGGTTTGACTTTCCAACTTCCATTGTTGCAGGGTCGTCGTGGTCAAATCACAACTAAACCTAGAATGTGCTTCTCGGCATGACAGTCATGATATTTGGCCTTGGGTGGTAGTCTATGATAGAAAATATATAAAAGTAAATAATAAGAATAAAAGAATAATCATAAGCAACAAGAAAATTAGATATGTTACATGTTCTCTTTGTGTAGATGTAGTTACTCCATTGTCTGTTTTTATTTTTATCAGATTCTAATATCTTACAAAAAACACATAATATATAGCTAAGTGTCCACGCTTTATTTAAAACCCTACAAATTCTTAGAAATGAAATTTTAACCAAGATGTGGGAAGGAATTATGTAGAACGCAAGGGCATGTGTGTTGAATAACAAATGTTTTGTATATAATGTTCAAACAATATTCATCTTGTCTTTAATGTCATATATGAACTAGTGGGAGTTATTGCACAGACACAAACCATTCCCTGGGTAGAACTCTCTAAAACTACAAAAGTAGGTTCTCAATCTTAGGATACCTTCAACAAGGAAAATAGATATTTGACATGTCATTGAAAACTGCTTGATCATTTTCCACCTATGTCGGACACATGGAGGGAACATTGGCACTCCAAATACCACCACGCGACAATGGAATGTGTGCCCTCCCATGAAATACATTTTTATGCTTTTAGTGATCACAACTACCAACTTTTTCACCCTTTCTCCCCTCTTATTCCCAATCCTTTTTTCATTCCTACATGGGGATGGTGCATGACCATTCTCCCACCCTGATGGTGGTGCACCTAGTCCTTGCAACTCCCCGTGCTAGGAGTCTATAGTTGTGATGAGTCATGTTGGTTTGTGAAGTTGCTCCATGTTGTTTTATCAGTGGTTCTCTATTGGTCAGTTGTGAAATCGTGTAGGTTATTTGCATGGCAGTGTGGTTTCCTTTACTAGTTTGAATTTGTGCTTTTCTAGGTTAGTGTAATGTTGTGTTTTCTTCAAATGTTTGGGATTGAATCTGGTGTGGGCCACCAGCTGCTGAACATGTTGTGGGAGGTAACATTAATCTCTTTTGTGTTCTTATTGGATTTTTCTACAAAGAGTTGGCTTTTTTACTTCCCCTATGTCTATGTAGGTCACTTTGAAGGTGAATGCAGGTGTGTGGAGTTGTGCTAATGGTTATAGAGGTGGTTGAAAAATTGTTCATGTTTTATACTAGTAGGACCTCGACTCCTACCATCTTCTCCTCTATGTATTTTAACACATTAACTTCTATTGTGGAATTTGTGGATGGAATTGGTTACTCTATGCGTTCTGGAGTTGGTTTAGGATTGGTGTTAAGAATCAATTGAGAAATTTTAATCGTTGTTTAGGTTTTTCTCTAGTTGTAATTTTTTTGGTTGTGGGTTCTACTCCATTTGTGGTAATGGATTTGTATTGACCTACATTGTTGTAAACATGGTTTTTTATCACCATGTTAATGGTATTAATGGTTTTTTTCTAGATATTTGGTTCATTTCTCATGCATAGAACTCTTCTTGTGGTTATTTTTGGTTAAGTTGTGTTTTGTTTGTCTACCATGAAAGAGGTCAGCACGAGCCATTACTGAAGTAATTGCAACTTTCTACAGCAATATAGATCTAGGATGTTTTATTTTATGTTCATATCATTTATGTTTATCTAATAGGGGGCTTACAAATTCAATATAACAATTGTATCAATATCAATAAAACAATTTTCCAAAATATCTTTTCACATGTAATCATAGAATTGATCAGAGAGGTTGTAACTTCTTTATAATCCTAGCAGCATATCCTTATTAATTTCTCATGTTTTTTTTCCTTCATTTCTCTTATATTTTCTCTTGTCCTCTGTCATCTTTGTTTTTTAATTATTTAATTCCCCTCAGCACAATTTTCCTCTAATATGGAACTTGGGTTCCTAATGGATTTATGTTTGAGTTGTAATATTTGAACTGGGTTTAAACATCAATAACCTTGACAACAACAAAAAACCGCATGAGTGTTAGGAGTCATCTCGGACCTCATCTAAATATTTCCTAACTTGTGCATAGAGTTTTTAAAATTTGATGTAATATCAGAAGTGATTTACGATGTTGGGAAACCCTAGGTTTGTATTTGCAATCTAATTAGATGTGAAAAATGTGTCTATCATGTAGACAACCATTGTATTACAATGAAAATAATTCAAAATGGACAACATAGAACCTAACATTTTCAACCAACAAAACATGTTCTCCATGTTTTTGGACTTCTAAGCATATTTGATCATTTCTATTAGCAATTGAAGCAAGAAAAAATAATAGGGAACAAAGAATGGTCCAAATTCACCAAGTATGGAATACAAATCAAATTAACAGAAGTAAAATAGGTAAGAGAAGTAGGAATATGTTGCCAATGTTTACAATTTATTGGTACAAATTACCTTGATTTGTGGAGCTTGACACTGTCTTCTTTTGCTTTACCTTTCAAAACATCTTTCAACATACTACAAATATTTTCCTGTTGCAATAATTTTATGTTAGGACCCATCAAAAAAATATTTGCACGTTTATGAAAATAACAAAATGATAATAAAAAAATACGGTTTTAGTAGTTTGTCTCAATGAATAAAAACAACATTAATAATGAACATTTTACGTTTGATGGAAATTTTTAATTTAATAATGTAAATTACAATAATATTCAAGTAAAATAACTAGTAATAAGAGATCAACTGAGGAAACATGGACAACCACAACATTAAGTATATAAGGCATTCGATCACATCAAAACATCAATTTTTCCTCTGAAATATGAAAATTTTTCCCAAGTATATCTGTAAGAAGTTCCAAAGGATGAGTGAAATAGAAATAGTAAAATTCAAACACTACAATTATAGTAATAAATGTGGAAAATGTATAATTCCTTAGAATTCATTTATCTCCTCTCTCTTTTGAGAATAATTTAATATTCTCATTGAACAGGTCCAACCACATGAAGGTGGAAGCTATTATGGACCACCCTTGCTCCCCCCTGCCCCCGCCCCCCTCACATCACTCTTAATTCACCAAACCCAATGCATCTACTTGGAAATAAAACTTTAGTGCAAATTCATTCATTCAATAGATGAAAAAAAAACATTCATTATAACATTCATTAAAGCATTCATTCATCCAATAGCCGATAAAAACATTCATTGAACCATTCATTCATTAAATAATAGAAAAAAAACATGCACGACATTGTATTATAAAAAAGAATTACTCAAAAAAAATTCAATCACTTCCTTTTTACTTTTCTTCTCTTTACAAAATGAGCAAGAAGTGCATCTTCTGGAATTTGTCATTCAGTTCATGGTGCTTCATCAACTTGTCCTGATGTCTCCCTAGTAGACTGTTCGTCATGTTGATCTTATGACAAGGAGCTTGAAATTACTGCAATAATATGAAAATGTTGCATTAAATTTTATTTTTTTATAATTACAAGTATTTCATTTTAAAAAACATTACAAAGGTGTTATTTTACCTGTTGTGGGCACATCATGTTCTTCATTTTCCTGTCTATGTTCAACCTATGCAGTGTGACCATCTACAAGATCTGCAATTGAAATATGGAGAAGTACAATTAATGTTCACCATCTATACAAAATTGTATCATATGAATAAATTCATTACCAATAGTCGAAGCATGATCTTCGACTGGTTGTTGTCCATTATCGACACTAAGGGGATCATTGATTTCCTACTCAAAACATAATAAATATTTTATGTTAATTTTTTATAATGAATATACTACATGAAAATTAATAAATTTGCATTTAACTATAAATATTTTATATACATGTGCACCAGATGGATCACTAGAATACCGTGTATTCCCAGACAAGATTTTTCTGCATTCAACAACAACTTCAAAGCTGTGTTGGAATCCAAGATTTAAGTATTCCTGAGTGGGCAATTTTTTGAATCAGTTGGCCTACATATTTGCATAACATCATAAATTTGACATTTTGCGCCATATTAAAACGAAAATAATTTTCAATTTATTATTTTGATGCGTTATCCATTTTTTCGATACTTACAATTTGTACCACCAAATTCTAATAACCACCAGACCTAAGCTTATGCTGACCAATTTTGTTCAGTCTTTCCTTTGTAGCCTTTGATGTGTCTAACAAACTAATCAAGTGTTGTATTGGGTTATATGTTTGAAATTTGATACAAAAATTAATAATAATAAGGGTTACCATTACATTGTAGAAAGTGTTGCATAGCTCCCTATGCCTAGTGGTATCTTTCCTTCTTTTCTCAGATCCCTCCCTTTTCCATCTTCTACTAGGGCTTTCCACTCCCTTGATGGAATCATCAGAGGGCACTCATACCTAGGGTCCCTTTCTATCCGAAACTTGTATTAGTCTCGGACAATCTTCATATGTTGTCCATCCTTATTTAGGACCTTTGTTGTATCAAAGATATCTTTTTTGAACAGGCCAACCAACCTATTAGTCAGCTCATCTTTTGAATTTTTTGTCTGTCTGTCCCACCTTTTATGGATGGTGGGCCTAAATATCTCCAAGATCAAATCATTTATATTTTTATAAAAAAAATCATTTCGTGCAAAACAATCATGCCATCATTATTTTAAAAAAAAGGTTTTATCAGTATATTACAATCAAATTATAAAAACTAAATTAAAGAATGTATAATTACCTCGATTCTTCTCTATCTTTATTGGAACGAGTTTCTCATTTACAAAAAATGTTGTCTCTATTGAACCCGTTCTAGTGACACGGGAAGATCGAGGAAATGTTGAATCAACATCAGCATTACTATTAGGCTCTACCTCCACCCCTTCTTCTAAACGATCCAGTGTGAGTCGATCAGCAGAGGCTTCACTCTCTGCTGGCATCGGGGGTGTCGCGGAATGTGTTTTCCACTGTTCAGTCGACAACATAGGTTTAGCATGTGGTGTACTTGGAGTCGTGTGATCATTGGTACGAACATCATCTTCAACATCAGTGTATGGTCGTAAAAAATCATGTAAATACAAACCATTCAATTATAAGTTCAATATCATGTAAAATTAAAAATTATAAAGTTCTAAGTGAATTGATATTATGATTCAAGATTCCACAACTTACTTTCAAGGCCTGAGATCTCTTTGGAAACACTTCAACATTTTCTTTGATCTTGTTTGTCCATGGAATAATGAATAGTAGACGAATCATATCCACATTAATTTTTTTCAAAGTCTTCTCTAGAACCTTAACCGGGTCTAGAGAATAACCAATGTCAGCATCATTGAGCAACTCATTCACATCAAAATCTATGGATTTTTGTGTTGGTGTTTCATAAATCGAATCATTGGTATGCAACAAAATATATAAAACATTAATTACATGTTCAAGTAATAGTCTGAGAAAAAAATTATATCAACAAAACATATCTATCATGATTTATTCCTAGAATTACATCTAGGTTTACCTGATGCCTGAATGACGATGTGAACTGATCAGCATTTGGGGACATTCCCCGATAATACACCTGCAAAAAAAATAGAAAACATTATCATAATGAAAGCAATTATACAAACAAAAAAATACATAACAAAATAAACATTATGCTACATTTTATATATGTGTACAATTTTGAAATATTTAAATTGAAGAATTACATTCAGGTTTACCTGTTGCCCCGAGGCTACTATCATATGATCAACAGCTGGGTTTATCAACACTCTACATCAAATATAGATAATATTATATAAACCAAATGAATATACTATTGAAAAATCATAATAACATAACTGTTTGTACATATTCATTTTTTACAACGGCATCGATGTATACCTCCCACCTCGAGGCAGGTCTAGTAACATCTATTGTGAGGGAGGTTCCCGAGACATAACACTACATCAAAAACTTAGAAAAATTAACTAATGAAACGAAAATACTCACTAAAACAATTTAATAACATAACATTTTGAAGGAAACCTGTTGGCTCGAAGACGGTGTACTCTGACCAGCTGCTAGGGTGATGCGCCCATGATCACCTCCTTCCGAAGTAAACATAAAAAATTATAACTATCTACTAACGAAAAATCAGAAAGATGTTAAAATAATTAATAAAAGGTTGGGTAAACTGTTGGATGTACCACATCCATAGTAACCATGTTTGTATCTACTCAATTCAAATTGTAACTAATAAGCAGCTCTTTCCATGCAACTATTAGTTTAATGGCACATACAAATACACAATTTCCTTCATGACCCTCAAATATGCAGTTGGGTTTCTTAAGTGTAGAGTCTAGCCCTTGGTTGAGTATTGTTTATAAAGCCTGCAATATTCCCATTTTTCTTTGTCCTTCCATCAATGTACATCGTTGCTCCTTTATTTTGATCTTTGTCTTTCAGTTGTAAACAATTTGCTAACAACCCATATATACGCATACTTCATATATATTGGACCAGGCACATCCAATCTTTGTAATTGTAAGAGGGTCCAAAACATTCTATCAATTATGTACATCTACCGTAACTGACCTTTATGCCATCCATGCAAAACAATCCCAATCCAGGAAATGATGACGATGCAATTCTATATATCTTCTCATTCACACAAAAATATGTGTTGACTTGAGGAAGATCCCTAGGTACCCATTGTTTCACTATATGTTTGTACCTTAAGGGCACCTCGATGTCGCCTATTGTTTTATCATCATAGAAACATGGCTCCCTTCCTGCAATAAAAAAATCCTTGCGTTTATTGAATTTTCTTCTGATCTTATGACATCTAGTCGATTTTTTCCTTGTAGACCTACTGGATGTCTCACTTTCCTCTAGCTTTCCTAAACTCCCCTCGCTTGTGGAAGACAGGTTTGACAAATGCCTATTTGGTTCCATCTGCACCATGGTGGGAAAAAACTTGGTAAATAAGAGAAAAATACCATGATTTTAAAAATACCTCCAACCAATACCAATTTTAAGCAAGAAAATGACACACATGCAAAGATCGATAAATAAACAATATATTTAGTAAAAAAAGACCATCAAGCAACCCCATCAACTAAATCCTCCCCCAAGCATTTAATAGTTTGCAGTTACCAAGGATTGTTACGTCGACATATATTCTTCTATACTCTTGTCCTCGTGGAAATTTTATGGACAGAGCCATGCCGCATCCTACAGTATGAATGAGCTTATTTACCGACAATCATGCTTGAATGGATAAACCTTACTCGAAGTCAAACCTAGTTTTTGTTCTTTCCAACTGTAACCCATTTCCAGAATTCTAATTTTATAATTTCTATTTAAATTTCTAATGGTGATACTTTGGCCCATAGTTTGATTTGTTGAGTTTGATGTATTTTCTTTCCCCCTTGCTAGACTAGCCTCTTGTGAAGTGTGTTCCATGTTGGTTTTCATTAGCTGCTTGAACCAGTAGATAGGGTAACTGCATGGTTGGAAGTGAATTAGTGATGAATCCCCAAGCAATTGAGGCTTAACCTTTTAATTTTGCTTGGAACACTCCTTGAGCTAAAGATTTGAGTTCTCAAACTATTGGTTGGTGCATCTTAGTAACCTCATAGGGTTTCAACAAGCATGAACAAAACTAAATCCAAATAAAAAATAAAATAAAATACTTGGGTTTTTAACATATAATTATTATAACTTTGGTATGTTACAAAGATATTTTGAATGACGTTCTCGTTATGCATATTTTCAAGTTCAAAGTTGAAGTGTTTTAATGTTCAAAGTTTGTCATTTTTAATTATTGGAATGCTTAGATTTTGATGTATAAAGCAATACTCTTTTTGATTCTTCTCCAATATCAAATATTTAATGAATAAATTGATTTAAATTTAAAATCATATATCTATCTATATTTATACATATATCCTAATTTTAAAGCTTTTTATACAATTCATATAGATAGAGAGTGCCCACCTTATATCAAAAGATTAAAATTATATATATATATATATATATATATTAGAAACTTAAAATTATTGGGTCTATAGGGGCTCTACAACCCACTATGGGGGAGAACTTGTAAAGTTACATAGCTTTATGTAACATTATTTTTATCAATAAAAAAAAATAAAAAATTATAAGACAAAATAAATGTCGACCACAAAAACAACCTAATATGGAGGAGATGTTGTAGTCTTCCTACCTAACAAAACAATAAAAAAGTAAAAATTAACAAAACAATAAAAGAAATAAAAATTTAGTTATCCCCCCCAAAAAAATGAGAGTAAGAAAAAAACACAATATGGGGGAGATGTTGTAATGTTCCTACCTGACAAAATAATAAAAAATGAATTATCTGCAAAAAAAATTGTTGGCCTTACACATGGTTTTAAAACTATATGCAAGGCCTTCTAAACAACCCATGTTTTTATTGTATATGGTTTAGAGGCCCTTGCACATGGTTTTAAGCCGTGCACATGGTTTTAAAACCATGTGCAAGGCCTCCTAAAAAACCCATGGTTTTATTGTACATGGTTTAGAAGGGCCTTGCGAATGGTTTTAAGACCATTGGCAAGGCCTTCTAAACAACCCATGGTTTTAGAAGGGCCTTGCATATGGTTTTAAAACAATGTATGGGGAGATGTTGTAATGTTTGTTCCTAACAAAATAAAAAATAATATTAAATATTATATGCGGGCCATAAATAATATTAAATATTAATAATAAAAACATTATATGTGGACTTTAAATAAAAAAATGTGTCTTTTGGTTTAAATCAAATCAATGGTATATATAGGACACACCAAAGTTGATAGCTCATTGAGTGCAATACCTAAGAAAAGGTTTGCACCTCCAAAGATTTAATCCCTCTAGAGGCTTGATAGAGCTTAGAATTTGAATATATATGAAATAAAGTTTTTATTATGTATATTTATAAAAACAAAAAGATAAATATATAATTTCCAAATTTGTAAATAAAAGATAAACAATAATGAATTAGTTTTGTTTGGAATGAAAAGAAGCACAAAACTGATATCAATGTTTTTAAAGTTTGAATTGGGGAGCCGAATAGCAAAAATGTTTTGTCATGTAATCCACATGACATAAACAAATTAGAGCGTAAAGTGTAACTTAAAGGACAAAATATGTATAAAAGGAAATGTCTTACTTAGAAGGACAAAATAAGCCTAGAACAATTTCCTAGAAGATATATATTTTTAAGGTTATAAAGTTAAAAGTGCTAAAGGTTTTTAGCAGAGCGAAGAAGATATCTTGGAGCAATCATTTGCATTCTAGATATGTTGGTTTTCAACGTAGATAAGCTGAAAAGAAAAATATGATTCCATTCATGCAAGTTGCCGAAATTCTTAAATGCTGCAATGGATTCTTGCATATTTAATGGTCGGTGACTTTGTTGTGATGCCGTTGTAGATGAGAAGTCTATTAAATAATGATTGCAGCGTCTCTTATTGCAGTTGGGGTATCTGACATAAATAATAATTAAAACATTATAAAGATAGTTTTATGTAATAATAGTCAATAAAAAAAAATTTAAATACTACATAGACAGAGAAGGCAACTGATCAAACCTGGGTTTTGAAAGGCATCCATTTTTATATCATAAAACATTAATCGAAACGTCTACACATATATCACTGTTCTTTGTATTTTAATTTGCTTTAGCGAATCTATCATGCTTTTCCGCTTTTTTATTGGAGTAAGCTAGCTGTGGAGCAATCCTCCCTCATTGGACGGTCATTGGACGGAGGAGGAGCAAAGTTAGCGTTGACTTTGCTCCTCCTCCTTCCGATGGAGAAAGTTTTGCTCCACAGCTAGCTCACTCCTTTTTTATTTATATATATCGATATAGATTTCCAATGGCCCAACCGTCCTGTATTTAGAGGGCGCTCACCTAAAATTCCAATTGTAATTCCAAGCACAGGAGGGTATACAGAAGCTTCACGCGTCAGAAATTTCTTCTCAAAATCGAAACACAGTTATTTACTCCTGAGGATTGAGTTGAGCCGAGGACTGGATTTGAAGAAATATGGTGTCTCATAAGGCAATGAGAATGGTTTTATTGATAATATACGCACAGTGTTCATATGTGCATTGTTCTTCAGATGATTGCACGGTGGTTTCAGAGGTTTTGGAATCGTGTTATATTGCTCTACAGTCGGGAACATTTTTTATGAAATCTGAGAGCATGTGCTGCAAGAGCCTGGATATTCTGGAGAGGAGGATTCTAGATCAACAACTTACCAGATATGCCATTTGTAAATGCTTCAAGACTTCTGATAACGATGATCAGCAGGTTTTGTTGAATGAGAATCTGTTGGAAGTTCAGGCTTTATGTGGCCCTCACGTTCCCTACCCAATAACCCCCTATTCGGACTGTTCGCAATATGTAAGTTATATCCTTTTATTTAATTTTTCCATGGGATATTTTGCCTGTAAGATCCTGAATACCTAAGAAGGAAACTTTGGATCTCAAGGGTTTTTTCATTTTGCCTTCAAACTGCTAATTATATCGCTGTCTTCATATTCCAGGATAATGAGGTAAATGCATAGAGGAGTCTGCAAAATACGACGTTATTGTGAGAAAATCCGATCAATAATATGAGAGAAAATCCGTCAATCATACTACTGAAATTGTAGATAGTAAATCGGATTTTGGATTTAGTTTGTGCGGTTAGAGAAAATATTATTAATTTTTACAGTAAAAAATAGATTTACTTTCATTACTACAATGAGGTTTCTATTCACCTAATTGTATGATTTGTTACTATTCACATACAAACTTTTAGATATTATCTTATATTTTGTATATATTTGTTTTTTATGATTTGTTATGTTTACAGTTATTTAGATGTTATCTTAAATTTTGTAAATACTTATTTGTTTGAATTGATCAACAAAATAAACAATTATTTCATAATCTTCTTATAATGGTTTTATCTACCAATATTCACTTGTCACTTTACTTTTGACTATGACAGCTTGTATTATTAAACCATACTGAATCATAAATTTTTGCACTTCCATTGGTAAAACTGTACTCTATTTGTCTGGTTGAGTATTTTCTATTACTTGGCAAATTCAATGAGTTTGTAGTGGCAGTGATTTGTGTAAGAGAATGGGAAACGAGGGAAAACATCCAACTTCATCTTTATAAATGGATAACACTGCAATGATTATATGTTTACAAATTGAGAAGAATTCAATTTCAAAGTAGATATTTGTTCACATTTCACGTAGAGTACTTTTTAAATTTTTAATTCTTTTTGGCATAATCTAAGGACATAGGAGACATATTTCCCATAGTAGTTATTTGTTATATATATATATATGATGAGATGAAACTTTGGTCTATCAAATCTAAAGAAACAAATTTGTTTGTTTGTTTTAAAACTGTATTTTTATGCTCAAAGAGCTTACAAATTAATTAGTTTGTTTTAAAATTGTATTCCTATACTCAAAAAGCTTGGTAAGAAGCTTCCTGAGCTCAAGTCAGTATTGCAACAAAGATTATGAAACTCAGATCTAATGTGGGTGTACCGACGGCACTCTAAGAGGAAGTGATTTTCATCTTCAATGTTTCTATTCTCACAGAGAGGACAGATCCTTTCCACCCATGGTGTTTTAGGAACTCACTACTGTTTCACTATGGAGCTCATGAAAGTTCGTTCTCATCTGAGCTATGTTAATTTTTTTCTTTGAGCTGGTTAAAACAAGGAGATACTTTTGATCTTCTAAATTATGGTTGATGACCTCCTTATAATATCTTAATTTTCTTTTGGTCTTTAACTCTTTCCCACATCACAATTTTTCTTTAAACTTAGGTTGAAAATTGAAATTTCTTTACCGGTGATCGATACAAATGGATGTTTCTTTTTCAATAGGTGAACACTTATATAGCTATAGTTTGAATTAAAAATGGTTTATTAGTTTGGTGGTGCCAAATATAATCTAAAAAATGCACGCACTTAATTTTATTTACGCATAATATGAAAACTATTTTATTACATATCTAGAGTAATGAGATGGTTTACAATTTAGTTTAGGATGATAAAAAATATTAATATAATTTTAATATTAAAAATAAAAATTAAAAGATAAAACATGTTGATAAAGAAAAATTTATATATGTTTTAATGAATTACATATTATGAAGTTTAAATTTTTTTTTGGATTTGTAAAAAATTTAAGATTAAAAAAATATTAAAAACTACACCTTTAGGGTTTAAGATGGTTCTATATTAGTTTTAAACCTCTCAAGATTCTATATTAGTAATTGTTTTAAATTCTTTTTATTTTAGATAATTTTATTGCACTGTGAGTAGCTAGGTACTCTAGAATCAATTATGGGGGAGAAGTTGTAATTTAACTTAAGGTTATGTTACCAAAAAATAAAAAAGTACTTAAAAAAATCCATGTTCACTCGAAAAATAAAAATTTAAAACCAAATAAAAAGTAGTTAAAAAAATCCATGTTGACTCATAAAAATTAAAAATTTATGTTAAACTTGGATCAAAACCTCATGGGGAGGGGTTGAGGGGGGAAGCCACTATGAAATAGGGTCTAACTATGGGGATTCCAAGGAAGACCTCGTCTTTACACAATCTTGCTTTCAACTACCTCTTGTGATGGAGATTGTTCTTCCATCCAACATTGAGGTTGGATTGGGCCAATGCTCCTCTTGGGGTGAATATATATATATATCCCCAAGACATTATTATTTTATTTAATATTTGTGAAAATAATTTCAAAAATGATTATTTTGTAAGAGTTAATTACAAACTCAAAAATACTCACAAGAGGTGCTAGTCACATTTTGCGCAACAAACTATTATTTTAGTATTAATAAACTTGGAGAATTTATTTACATGAGGGGACACCACCGTGGCACAAAAGAACATGTGTAAGCAAGTTAGAGAGATCTTTACCAATCAAATCTAATATAAAAATCAACAACCACACAACATCCTAAATCATAGGGATTTATGGATTGATTGGAGATTTGATTGGGATGGCATAAGACATGGGAAAAAGCTATATATATATTGGAGCATTGGGATAGCACGAGGCGTCGTGTTGTGCATGGACAAAATTTTCTATGAGTGCATGTGTGGAGTGTTTCTCTCTTTCATAATTTCATCATTGAGCTTGTTATGGACTATGAGAGAGAGTGGCACGTGGAAGCTTTACTTATTGTTCTAGTGTGCATCGTAATGATCTGTCTCAAGGGTGGAGTTGGGATCATAGTTTTGTATTACTCTCATATGGCTGGCAGGAACTGATTCTGCAAGTATCTTTCCGGTATTATCTTCAAGTAGGTGCCTCTAACCTCCCTTATACTTGTTTTTGTTTCTTTTATTGATTAGAAATTTATGGTGTACATATTTTGGGGTTGCTACAATATGGTATTAGAGCACAATGTTCAAAGCTCGTACATGAGGGCTCATCATTTTCTTTCCCTCATTAGAGGTTAGTTGTAGTTTTATAATAGAAAAATTAGCCACTGTGTTTCTCATTTTTACAATTACATGATAAAGGATGTTATTGTGGTGATTTAATGAAGAGATTCGTTGTAGAAATCTATGTAAGAATGAACCCATGTGCATTTTCTTAGCTAAATGACATGTAGACATTTTTTAAATTTCTATCTATATGTGCTTGAAATATAAAAGTAAAACCTTAAATTATGGTTATGTATATTTTAATTTTAATTTTATGGAATAAATTTATTATCGAACAACTCTTTATTAAATGTAAAAAGTTGCAAAAATAAATCTCACATATAAAGTAGTATTCATGTTGCAATGCATGGAATACTTTTGAAATATGAGTCTAATTACTAATTGTACAACATTGGAATAATTTCGAACCATACTTCTGTAAGTCTTATATTGGCACTACTATTTTCTTTTGTCATTTGATGTATAACCATAATTAGTGACATGCATGCTTTATTATCATTTTATGAGTTCTAGAGTTCAATATTTTATGGTGGAAAGTTTATTATTGCAAAATATGCAAGTAAGTGATCTTTCCTTTTTCACTAATTAGATCCGATGATTTTCGAAATATATCAGAGTCTACTGGTCTTATTAATGTGATCCCCTTCTTAATCTCTTTGCACTTCATTTTTCTATGCTTATCCATCTTGTCACAAAAAAACACTATTTGTTTACTTATTTCCAAGTGTACTCGATGCTTCTTCTCTAAAGGTAACTGAGTGATCAGATGAACCAATGAATCTCAACAACTTTGTAGGCATTCCAATCCCTAGTGAGATTTTTTTTCCTTCTAATAACTCCAAATATAGCTCGAATTCCCTCCAAACTTAGCAGAGACAAACTCTAGTCGGGATGAGGGCCAAACATAGTAGAGACATGAATGTACCAATCCCACAGACTGGGTTGTGTTTGTCGCATTGAAAATACACCAATATCATTGCGGCATAAGGTTTTATTTTTCCCAAAATGTATCATATTTGAAAAAAGACCTGAATATTCTAGGAATCTTTTGTATTATGGAAATAACGGTTCGCTCGTAACTTAGAATCGGGTGGACTTTGGACCATTGGAAAGGTATTGAAATTCTTTACAATTTTTTTGTTTCGGTTTTTTCCTAATTCCTTATTGTTTATCTGGGGTGTGTGTTTTAGTAACAAAACATCTTTTAAAAGATGTTTTTTTAAAGATTCTAGGAATCTTTTCACTTTTCACGAAATATTCCAGGACTATTTTTAATTTTTGTTAAATAGGATACATTATATAAGAGGGTAGAATGTTATGGAGGGGGTGTCAATAAAAGTTACTCAAAAACTTTTTTTTTCATTGTTTTTCCTATTTAACTTGTTTGTCTTGTCTGTTTTTTTTTATCAATTTTGAAAATGTACTTTGACCATCCTAAAAATGCAATCTCAACACATCAAAATTATTGAAGGTATTTGATCGAATGTTTCTTGTGTGTAATGTATTCAAAATCATTTTAACATGGTAGATAATTATAGTGTGCGTCGCATTTCATGTTGAAGCCACTCATAGACTTTAAAAATAGTTTGTCTAAATTTCCCTATTTTTAAAGTTATTCTCTTAGATTATTTGTGTCTTCAATTGCATTAAATTTTTTAAGGTGGGATGTGCAAGCTGTAAAAAATTAATTTAATGAATTTTTTTGTCTCAATCTGATCTTGAGAGTGTTTT
This sequence comes from Pseudotsuga menziesii, assembly GCA_001517045.1. Lineage (NCBI taxonomy): Eukaryota > Viridiplantae > Streptophyta > Pinopsida > Pinales > Pinaceae > Pseudotsuga > Pseudotsuga menziesii. The sequence continues at coordinate 334,952 of LPNX011226360.1, read as the reverse complement.
AGTAATATCTTCCAGATTACAAAGATGATCTACAGGTTAATTCTATACACATACTATCAATGGGTTAATATCTTTTCGAAACAGAGATCCTAAAACATGGATATGTTGAGAGATTTGTGCAAGAAAACTAACCCCAAAATCCATATTATCGCACCCAATGAATCTAGGTTGAGCCATACTTCATTGGTTGTTGTCAGACTGTCTACATGGAAGAGACGGTCCCTCAAAATGTTGAGACAAAACATCTCAAATTCCTTATCAATTCTGTTGAAGTACTTCAATTTTTCCACATCAGAGTTGGGATCCATCGTAGTTCCCATGGTGACTCTGTACATGCATTTCAACCTCAACTTGATCATGATTTTGTCCTTCTATTCGAAATAGTTGAATGGTAAAAGTAATAAATGAATCTTCTCAATTTCTTCTCGCGCACTAAGTGACAATAACACTGGTTGTACTTGCAATGAAAACACTCAATTATGTCAGGAAAATTCCCTAAACAACAACTCAAACACTCTAGTTTTGATTTGAAGCTCCAAATAGTTCTAATACCATTTTATAATTGATTCACAGTAGGATCTAGGAGCTAAGGGTATTCTCACAATTCGATATCACACACATTTATGCACAAAAACGGTAGAAAGAGTGAAATTAACACATAGAAATGTCGACAATAATTGAGTTTATTATGACTGTCCAACATGTAAATATGTCTGGATCATGTTTATATTAAATTAGGTGTAAATATGTATCCTTTGGAGGTAATCTCAATGCATACATGTGTCAGGCTATGATTTGACCTCTAAACCCCCCTAGGTGGACCAATGAGCTCCCAAACCATCCCAAATGGTCATGAATGCCCGTGTGGACATTAATAAAGAATCATGGGACATAAATGAGGGTAGGATAGGCATGGGTGAGCACATGGGTGAATGGGAGTGGCTCTAGGCAACAATAAATGACCAAGAAGAGAAAAAAACCGCCAAATACATGCACTAGTGCCTATGGTCAAATACTTTCCCTGATTTAAGGGATGGGGAGTGCACCAATGTATGATATGTCAATAATTAGGGTGCATGACCACTCATAATGATCAAAATAGATTGCATGGGTGAAATTATGATTCCAAAACACCTAATGCACCAAGGTTGACTAATACAACCTAGTTTTGGACCATATAACATAGCATAAGACTAACAAAAAATGTATCCTAGGTGTATGACCATGGTACTAAGGTGGATTAATGATCTAACACTTGTATTTTTTTTGGACTTAAGCCAATAATTATTTGAACTACCACAAGGACTGCCACTCTCATTTGGTGATCATGATCATAGCATCCCACTTAATCCTAAAAGTCAAATTCCCAATATGTGCCAATGTATCCATCCTTTTAAACAAAAAAAAGAGATAAAAAATATCATTCAAGATATTTTGGAAAAAATTGTTGTCTTCCCTAGTACCATCCCCTACTCTCTAGTCATCATGGTTATGAAAAAATAAGGTGCTTTGCATGTGCTCTAAATTGTTCCACCTTAACAAATTGATCACAATAAAATATAATTTTCCCATTCAAATCATTGATGGCCTATTGGATAAGTTGTATATAACACAATGCTTCTTTAAAATTTATTGGGATTCAGGTTATCACCAAATTAAAGTGAAGGAATAATATATCTCTAAAAATTCTTTCTGTACACACAAAGGCCACGATGAGTTCTTGGTGATTCCCTTTGTCCTTAACAACGCACGATGCAATTTTTAGATCATCATAAACAAATAATTTTTACCCATTATGTTCCATTATATATTTTTTTATTTGATGGTATCAAACCTACACAAAATTTAGGAAAACATGTGACACTCAAGGATTGTACCTTACACATCCTCGACAAGAACAAATTCTACATCAAACATTCTAAATATTCTTTTGGCACATCAAAAGTGGAATACTTGGGCCAGATTGTTAATCAAGTAGGAGTATATGTTGATCCTAGGAAAAAAGAGGCAATTAAACATTCGTTGTGCTCCAAAATTCTCAAAATTTTGTGTGTCCCTTAGCCTCACTTATTACTACAATAAATTTGTGCACATATATGGTAATCTTATAGTCCATTCACCACATTGCTCTAGAAAATTTATTTCATATAGAATGATGTTGTATAATTGATCTTCCAAACTTTAAAATAAGTTATGTGTACTACTCCTATCCTAGCCATGTCATACTTCAACAAGACTTTGTTCTTGGAATGGGATGCATTGAGTAAAGGTATTGTGGCAGTGATAATCTAAGAACTATGTCCATTGGAATTCACAATTACATAATTGTTTGATAAAACCTAGGAAACCCATCCTATTTAAAGGAAATTATGGTATTCTTGATGCAATTAATACATGGTGTCCTTACCCAATTAGACATCATTTCAAGATTAAGATAGACCATAATAGCTTGAAATACGTCTTGGGATAGATTTTGTACTCACCATAGAGACAAAAGTAGGTTACAAAAATTCTAGGCTATAATTATGAAATCATTTACAAGAAGTGTAAGGAGAATTTGGTTTTCGATCATTTATCTTAGAAGTATGAGGAATATGTCTATTTTTTACTTTAGTACTAGTGCCAATTGGATGGAGAAGGTATGTTAGGAATAGTTTTTTGATTCCAAACTCATTTGCGTCCTCTCTAACATCTACCATAGACCCACAAACACATAAGGACTATATGGGACAAATCAATGCTTCATGGTATAAAGGGTGTAACCTTTTGGTACAATATGTAGAATTAAAATCAAGAGTATTAACTAAATTACATTCATCTACCAAAATGGACCACTCAATATTTCATAAAACATATGAATGGGTTAGGTTTTTTTTCTTTAGGATTTTTTGAAGAACAACATCAACACCATTGTTGCAAAGTGTGACACATTCCAAAGGAACAAGAGTGAAATGTTGATGCCACCAAGGATATTGTAGCCTTTATTGATTATTGCAACAATTTGGAATGATATTTCCATAGATTTTATTGTAATGATACCTAATATATTAATCAAGTCCATGAACATTGGGATTGTTGATCAAATTTCCAAATATGCTTGGTTTTGTTCCTTACATCCCATGCCCCATCGTTGGTCTTGTACTTATTAGGAACATCCAAGATTTATGAGGTGTAAAAATTACCAAACACACGAGATAAAATTATTCATATATGCAAATACAATTTGGTAATTGTGGATCAATGAAAAATGAAGTAGCAAGTCTATCAACATCATTTTGAATGCCATATTAAAAATAAGAACACATGTTTCTTGATATTTAGTTATATAAGAAAATATATCTCAAGGAGAAGACCCATTATAAGTTCACTTGTAAGTTTCATGGACTTTAGCTAATACTCAAATGTATTGGACAAGTTGGTTACAAGTTGGATCTCCTAATCCAATCTAAGATCCAACCAATGTTTCATGTTTCATACCTAAAGATATTGGAGGGCCGAATTGAAAAGTTATATCCTCCAAAGATTGCATTCATGAATAAAGTTTTATTTGGGTGTATCAAGAGGAATACTTGGATAAAAGAGAAATCCATGTTAAAAAATGGGATCAAGTGTTCCTTAATTTGGTCATAAGGAGAAGAACCAACAAAACTGCAAACCTAGGTTTTATGCACTTTATCTATTACTCAAATGTATTGGGATATTTTCCTACAAGTTGGTTCTCCTGGTCCACTTTAATATCCACCCAACGTTTCATGTGTTGTTCTTGAATAAAGTGGCGGGGTCAAATTGTTGAGTTCAATCCATCCTCCGAGACTTGGAGGTAGAGGGTTACATTTGGTTGTAGCAAGAGGTAGTTTTGGACAAAATATAGTGTCATCTATGCTAGTGTATTATCAATAAGTATTAATCTAGTTGAAGGGGATACACAACATAAATATTCCAATAATTTTTTATTATCCTACAACAATTTCCATATCTCAAACCTTTACGACAATACTACTTTTTAAAAGGGAAGGCATGTTAGTGTCCTGTATCCACTAGTTGATGGAGTAGAATGTTATTAAATGTATATTGGTTATATTTAATTAATAAGGCCCACTAAGTAGTTATATCATGCTAGAAAAATACAAAACGTAAGAAAACCAAAATAACAATAGAACACAACACTTATATGGAAACGTCAATGTGCACAAGTAAAACTATTGAGCAATGGAAACTTTGGCTTTTATTATTACATAGAAATTTTTTTACAGTGCTCCCTTTTTATAAAATACATAAGAGAGTTACATAACAAAATGAAATACACTATAAGGTTCAAGAAATTTTCACCTTAGGGGCTCCAGGGGGGGAGGGGGAAGTTAGTCCCTATTATGACAACCCCACCCAGCACATACAATTCATGAATGGGGGTAACCGTGTACCACTCTCTATGAAATTATTGGACAATTAGATATTGAATTCACCTTATAACATTCTCCCACTTGAAGTCGATATACCATAAGTTCCCTTCCTATGTTTTCCATCCTAATTCCAATTTCACAATGCTATCATCATCACATTTTTAGCAAGTCTAAAGAAATTTTGCACTATTCAAACTTATCTGACCAAACCAACTTTGTATGCATGTCTATAGTACCGACATTAATATCAATTTCCTCTAACAAGATCCTACCTTTTTCTTCCACTTTTCTTATGAAATGGACTTGATATCATTATATTTTGTGCAATTATTGAATGTTGGATTATTCATTATCTAAATAGAATGTTAATTGTCCTGACACAAAGTAATCTTATCCTACATTATCTTGAAGTCATCCATAAGTATATCTATCCAAATTTCCTATATACTAGCCTTAGTTGCCACCACATATTATAATTTAATGGTTGATAAATCCACTACTATATACAACTTAGATCAACTCCACCAGTAGGGTTGAAAGTATATTTTGTACTAGACTTGTCTCCATCTCTACCTCCACCAAAATTAGAATTTTCAAAACCTTTCATTTGTAGATCTGTCAATCTATAGAAAATATTCGCATAATAAGTCCCCTGAAGTATATTAATATCCACTCCACAAAAGTACAATGTTCCTTACCAGAAGTCACCATGAACTTCCGAACAATTCCCACTAATTGGGAAAAATTTAGTTTGATACCCACCATGGTGAACATGAGGCTCCCTATTGCTAATGAATATGGTACAAAATAAATGCTTGTCTTCTTTCCTTCCATTCTAGGACATCATTCGAATTACAATTTGAAGTGTACTAGAATTGGGGTGCTAAATGGTTTTATATTATGTGTATTGAAGAACTAAAATGCATTTTCTATATATGAATTTTGACTTAACCAAATATTCCTACATGTTTTGTCCCTATGTATTTGCATCCTTATAATTTTTCTCCAACTGGTTATTGGTGGCCATCCACCTATTCTACTATATTACAATGGTGCTCCATCTTGGCAAATTTTCTACAATTTTCCTAATCCTCGACTTTCAAGGCATTTTTAGGCGCTAAAAAAATTGGCTAAGTGTTGCAATGGATTTGAGTTGTCAAATTATTGCTTAATCCTTGATTGAAATTTCTCTTCTATTTGAGATATTTTGACTGGGGTATCGTGTGCCCAAAATGTTGTTTCTAAGTAGAATTTTCAACCTTGGAAGGTTGATATTTTAACTAGACTCCTTGTGACCCACATTCTTTCTTCCACTCCATCTTCTGGGCTTATGGTTTTGGAAATTTAGGGATTTTCTTTGTGGGGTTTGGTGATTTATGTTAAGGGCCATTTTTAGCCTCTTGTAATGGTCTTCTTGCGAATGAGGATATAAAACACATCTCTCTTTAGAGGTAATCCCCACCACTCTAGCTAGTTTGTATGCTTTGCAGTTTATAATATTTTCCCATTTCATTCACAAATAGAATTTTGGTTTTATCATAATATTGTTCTCTCAACAATATATTTCCATGTGTGTTTCCATTTTATACTTATTCTTTCATTTCATTCTCTACATAATCTAAATCAATGGCATTAAAGTAATCTTCTCTTTATTGTTTCTCAGTACATGTCCCTGGCAATATCTAAATATCTAGATTTGGTCTTGACACAATTGAGCTTGAGTAATATCACTCTGAATAGCCCAAGCAAACTCACATGGAAAAATAAATTAGACATTTTAAAGCAAGAGATCCTATAAATTTGTTGCTCAAGGAATCCCTCAAATGACAAACAAATGAGATAATAAATAATTTCACCCAGATCCTTTGATAGATACCAACAACAATGGAGACACCTTTAGCCTAAATCCTTTTCAAAAGTGAAACACCCTTAAAGGAATAATTTAACATTGGAATTCCTTTATCTGAAGGACAAATAAATGAATATTCCTTGTACAAATGGTTAAATTTGTTAAAGGCTTATTACACTGTTCAAAATTTCTCCAATAGTGAAATTATCACCTTCGCGGTCCTTAAGTCTATCCTCCATGTCAAATATTGGTCGGATGATTGCTAGGTAAGAAATTCTAGAGATAAGTATATAATGTACAATACAAAAACCACCTAGGTGTATTTTTTCGATGCTCTCAAGGAGAAATTCTACCAACAAGAAATTATAATGACCAATGCACAATATGGACAACCTTGTGCCGAGCGAGAGACAAGATGGTTCCATAGTTCACTAATATATTTTGTAAATTATGCTCAACGATGGGAATTATAGACTTTGAAAAACACTTGGTATTTAAGTACCGCGATATCCTACATAGGTACATCCAATCATATATGAATTTCTTGGGAATCTCCTCATTGGGATCCACTTATCAGTATTATGTAAAAATAGACAAAAAAATTAAGAAGAAGAAAAGAGGGAGTTTGGGTATACAAATTGACCACACTAGAAGCTTGGAAAAGGTGAAACCTACTCACAAAACAAAGGGAAATAAAGGATATCCCCTCATGACAACCAATCCAATCCATAATTCAAGAAGGGTAATAGGAAGTCAAAGAAGGACATTGGAAAGTGGTGTAAATTCCACTAAAACACTTGGCATAACACTTATGAGTGTCTCTCAAACAATCATTATTAACTAGGATGAAATATTGGGATATGGAATTTGGTTTATAGTCTGATGATTGATGTGGAACCAAGTGACACTATCGCAACTATGAAGATCCAACCGAATGATCCAAACGAGCTAGAGAAAGGGGAGCACTTCTTCCATTCTCAGATGTGGGTGAAGGGAACCCCATTGCATTTTATTGTTGATAGTGGGATATAAAAGAATATAATATTTATTAAGGTAATCAAAAGATTTAAGTTTTCAAAAATGGCACACCGCTAACCATACACCATCAGTTGGTTGAGCCAGGGATGAGAAAATCGCTTCATTCAATAATGTTGCATGTCTAATGACATCAATCCCTTGAAAGCAAGGTATTGTGTGATTTTTTTCCACTTGAATTTTGTGGTTCTCTTTTAACACAACCCTATATGTGGAAAATTCATGTTTTTTATGAACCCAGGCCCCACAATGTCATTGTTACTATGTGATGCCTAGTCTATAGGGTATTGAAGGTAGTTTTGACTACCACAGTCCGAATTAGAGGAAATTTCAATTCAAAATGGGCCTTCCAAAAATAATACAAATTCCATGTCATCATGTATTAGCCAATCAAAATGATTTAAAATTAAAAAAGGGAGCACCTCTTAAACAAATTTTTAATATAATTTTGGGGATAGGTATCATAAAAAAAACTACTTTTTTGTACGTATTTTTTACATATCTCCCTGTTTTTCTACTCAAATTTCGATTGAGAGAGCTCGTTGGATGCAGAATTAAATTCTGCATCCAATGAGTACCCTCTCAACATACTTTTGACAGCCCCCTCTACCCCAAAAACAAGAAATACCTGAAAAACATGATGATGATGTCATCATCATGTTTTTTAGGTATTTATTATTTTGGGGTAGCGGGGCCCGTCAAAATTATGCCGAGTGGATACGCGTTGAGATATGTCAAAAATTCAAACAAAAAGGTAGTTTTTTCTTTTCTTTCTCCAAAATTAAAAAATATTATTTTATTATATTAACTGTTATTTTATTAATTTTCCTTAGGAGGCCCATTTTGAGTTGAAATTTCCTTTAATTAGCATGATCTTACCAAGCAGTGTTGAAAGGTAATGTCTCACAAAGGGAAATGTGTTCTCTTTATGGTTCAGTTATAAGGTGAACAAAAGGTCATTATGACTTCCATGACTTCAACATGACTCATATCCACATAGCAATAGAAAATGGACAAGATTATAAATGAATAAAAAGATATTTTATCGTCACCTAAAGGGGTGTATTTACACTGCTAGGTCTAGCATTCCATTGGTGTGATACATGGTGTCCCTTTACCTAATGGAACAATATATATATTCTTTATTTTGGAGAATGAGGAAATAAAACATCATATTCAAGAGATCATCCAAAAGGGCCACATCTTTCCAATCTCTGCACCTTGTGATATTGCAATTATGTTGGTGTTAAAGAAGGATGAGACATGGAGACTCTATATCAATTAAAAACCCTTGAAAAAAATCACCATGGATAATTAATACCTAATACCCCATATTATTATCTTCTTGATAAGATTATGGTTACCAAATTCTTCAATAAAATTGATCTAAATTCATGCTACCACCAAGTTTCAATTGGTCAAAATGATTTATTGAATACGGCCTTGTACTATATTAAAAAGGACGTTTCAAGTGGTTGGTAATTCCTTTTGGCTTGATTAACACTCCAACAACATTCATGAGAATCATGGATGGTATCATGAGGCCATCCAAAAACTCTTTTATAGTCCTATATTTGGATGACATCCTCATCTTCAATGGAACTTGGGTGGAATATTTGCAGCAAATTCAATAAATCCTAATCACCCTTGAACAACAAAAGTTATAATCCAATTTGGAGAAACTCTCATTCAACATGGATACAATTCAGTATCTACGATACATTGTAGATGAAAATGTACTGGTGTATGTGGACCTATCCAAGATCCAATTTATTCATGAATGGACATCTTGTATGACTCTAACAAGATTCCATAGCTTCTTGGACCTCACCAACTTCAATCAGAGGTTCATGTTAGGTTTTCCTCATATCACTAGGCCCCTAACCCAAGTGACTAAGTGTGGGGACAAATTCAAGTTCAATTGGTCTATATCCACAATAGAAAGAATTCATTGGGATTTGCATGCTCTCATCCCATCTGTGTGGATGTTTAGAGCTGTACATTATTCGCAGAAAGAACATCTCAAAAATCCCAAAAAGAATATTATACCACTTTGATATGGTCCTTACACCATCACAAAGGTTTCATTTTAAAGTGATTTTTAATTGAGTATTCACCCTTTAATCCTTGGCTTGCTCCCAGTATTTAACATGGAGTTGTTTCAACCATATTAGTTCTCTCAGACACCTAAGAGTTGGTAGATGACTTCTCCCCTACAAAAATCAACCCTAAATGCATGGATAAATCTACACCATACTAGATCATGTATGTCTAGATGAGGGGCACCCACTAGCAAAACATACAACTCTATCAGGAGTCCAAATAGGATGTCATATTCATCAAGGTAAGGGGCTCACCAAAATTTATATTTATCATGGGTTTCACATATGATGGAGGAACTTGACGTAATTAGAACAATTGATTCCTAAGTGGGGGATAATTGGTCCAAATGGATGTTGGTGTCCGCCCACTTACTCTAGTTACTCATAATTCTCCATTTTTGTAGTTTTTCTACAATTTTTTAGGTCTTAAATTTTCACGACATATTTTAGGCCCTAAACAAAATATTTTAACACTATGACAAAATAGGGTTTCCAAGGTTGGATAATCCTTGGAAAACCTCATTCTTCTCTTTGAGAAATTTCTCATAGGTTGTTGTGTACCTGAAACAGAGTTTGTATGGGTAACTTGTGGCCCCGAGAAGTTAATGTATTAACCAAGCTCCTTAGGGACCATATTTATTTTGTTGCATCATCTCCTAGGGTTAGAGTTTTGTATATTTATGTGTTTTTCCTTCTATGCTTTGAAATTTTATGTTAAAGGGTCATTTTGAGACTCTTATAATGGTATTCTTGTGAATTATCACAACCAACACATTTATCTTCAAATATAAACTACCACCATTATAGCTAGTTTGTATTGCTTTGAAATTAATAGAACATTTTTTAAATTTCATTCATTAATAGAATTTGGGTTTCATTGTACTAATGTGCTCTGTACAATATATTTTCATTTTTTCTCTATTTTATATTTGTGATTTCATTTTCATTTTCTAAATAATGCAAATTAATGTTCACTTGTTGTTCCTAAGTCCTTCATTTTGATTGTCCTAGCCATCTAAACCTTAACATAAATGATTTTCTTCATATTGGTTCTTGCAACCAATATATCATCAAGATACAAAGTTAGGATAGTATAACTACCATAATTAAACCTCTGATAGTGTTCATAATGGTCATCTCAACTCCTGGTGAAACCTTATCTCCTCATGAAGTTGTCAATTTTTTGTACCACATCCTTAGTGTTTATTTCAAACCATACAAATATTTCTTAAGTATGCAAACCAAATGTTATTTGTCTCTTTATTTATAGCCCTCAAACTTATACACATACATCTTTTCCTCGATATCACCTTGCAAGAAAGGAGTTTTTAAATATAGTTACTACAACTCTAAATCTTATGTTGCTACAATTTAAAGTAAGACTATTACAATAGTCAACACCACAACTGGAGAGATGATCTCATTAAAGTCTATATTTGATTTTTGTACATAACCTTTCTCCACAAACAAAGGTTTATAGCCTTCCAACAACATTTTATTTGTCTTATTTACTTTGTACACCCATGTGTTTCCTATAACTATTTTTCTAGGTGGGAGATCTACATGTTCCCATGTCTCCAACAACACGTTATTCTTCTTATTTACTTTATACACCCATGTGTTTCCAACAAATGTTCTTCCAAGTGGGAGATAAGGAAGTTCCCATGTTTCATTCTTGTGTAGTTATTTCATTTCCTCATCCATGACCTTCCTCCATTTATCTACATTCTCATATTATCTAACTTCCTGAAATGTATCGAGCTCACCATTATCATTTACCAAAGAAAAAGAGGATCTGAAATCAGGAGAATACATTTTTGGAAACATTTTGGGATGTCTAGATATTTTGAGTTGTGGATGTTGAACTTGTTTTTTTTAATGTTTATCAAAATATCCATTTTCATTTTCATATTCACTCATTTCTACTTCAATAGATAAAACCTCGGGTGTTTTTTGTACCTTCTTCATTTGCAAAATAGCATCACATTTAACAATTACCGCCTCCCAAGTGTTGTTTAAAATGATTCTAGTCTTACTATCCATTTCGTGTCTCTCCATGAAAAATTCAATACCCCTTTATTGTATTATCATAACCATGAAATTAACATCTCCTTGGTTGTGGTTCAAGTTTGGACCTTTTTTATTTAGGCACATGGACAAGTGCATCATAACCAAATGTACACATATGAGAGTAATCAACTTGCTAACCACATAAAACCTCATTTGGAATATGTCCATATAATACAGTAGTAGGCACAATATTTTAATAAGATAAGAATCTGTATTAACATTCTTTTACTAGAACCCATAATCCAACCTAGATGACATATGCATGCTTCTTGCATGTTGCATGATTGTGTGTTTAATTCACTCAACTACACCATTTTGTTGTGGAATGTATGGGGTAGTATTTGGGTGCTTAATTCCTTCCCTCATAAAAAAATTATCAAACCCCATAGAGAAATTCTTTCCTCCATTGTCTGGCCTAAGATATAAAAAAGACTTCCCCAATATTTTCTCTACTCGTGCATTGAACTCTTTAAATTTCTCAAACCATTTTGACATATTTAAAAAAAAATAAACCTACAATCCTCTAAAATAATCATCTATAAAAGTTAGAAAATACTTAGCATGGGTTAAATATAGTGTGGGGATTGATCCAAATATATCAAAATGATTATGTTCTTAGAATTCAAAACTTTTACCAAAACTTGTAGTAAACTTATATCTCTTCTATTTATCCAAAATATAGTGCTCACAAAAGTCTAAATTACAAGACTTAATCCCATAAAGCATACAATGGTCATGCATAATTTCCAAATATTTTTCACTCATATTTACAAGACGTTGATGCCATAACATCATTGCATCCTAAAAATTTCTTTAAGTTGTTATTGCTACATGATTTGTCATTATGCCTTTATACAAATGATAAAATGCCCCATAATATTTTCATTGTTCTGCCATTAGGTATCCTTTGGTAATTTTGCAACAATTACCACCAAAGGTAGTAGAATACCCCATCTTATCCATCAACTTGATTGAAATCAAATATTGCATAGATCTGGTGCATGTCGTACATCACACAACTTCCTTCCTCTAACATCATGTAGCCTAATCCTAATGTTCCATCTCCCCACTATTTATAAAGGATGATCATCGCCTAAGTAGACCATACCACTATAACTTTGATATTTGAAAAATAAAATATCTATGTGGAGACATGTTGAAAGATGCACATAAGTCTAAAACTCGGGCATATAAATGAGATTTGTTGTTGTTGAGACATAAGGCTTCACATATTTTTGCTTCTTCTAAAACTATTATACTGGCATTAGCTAATGGTTGATCCTATTTTTCATCCTTCTATTCCTTTTTTAGTTTCCAATTGTCCTTCCTTGAGTTACCTTGCTTCGCACAATTCCAGCACTGCCCTTCCAGCCTATGTCCTCTAGAATTAGATTTAGACTATGATCTACCTTATTTACCCCTTTCACTAGATCAAGCTCTCACGGATAAGAATTCACTAGTTTAGGGTTCCAGAGACAATATTCACCTCAAGTCTTCAACTAGCAAAGTGGCTACCACATCATCAAATTTTAGAGTTCATGATGGAAATTTGTTGATAGTTATTGCCAAATGATCCCAAGCTTCTAGGAAGGAACAAATAAATATCATTTATATATCCTCATCCTCCACCTTTGCATTAATTGAGACAAGCTTATTGATTCAGGGTATTAAACTCATTCATATGATGTTTCTATTAGAAAACAGGACCACAGAGAAATAACATATATGCAGTTAAATCATTAAACAAGATGCAAAACAAATTAAACACATTATAGAGAGACATAGATATAATGTGGTTCACCCAAACGATGAGCTACGTCCACAAATAAATTGCCAGTCCTTTTATTATACTCAAGAAAAATGAAGGGATACAACTTGCAGTAAAACCGCTACACTTCCTCTTCACACTATCACAGTCTCTCTCACACAATCACAGAGATTGTTTACAATGTTATAATCCCATACACAGTCATGTTACAATTCTTTCTTTTATAGGGGAAAATACCATGGGAAAATACAACGGTTAACCCAATACCATGGGTCTGCATAACTTTTGGCCAACACACATCCCAAAAACATTTCTCGGGGGCTTCTCCCATGAACCCCAAGGCAGGGGGAACAAGTGTACAGTACACTTGGGGTACAAACATGACTGAATAATATCTCTAGATGTAGAAGATCAGGCTCCACAACCAATAATCTCCCACTTGGAGATTGATCACAGCAACTCCACCACTGCTACTCTTGTTGGACTATGCTCTAGACCTTGGACTTGGAAAATTTCTTATTTTCACCTTCATGCTTGAAGGCCAACAAAAACCGAGCAGGAACTCAGTTTCTCTCTTGTTACTCCCTTTGTCAACATGTCTACAGGATTCTGGCTAGTATGTATCTTTTCCAATTTTAATAGTTCTTCATCTAGAACAGATATTATGAAGTGGTACTTGAGCTGTATATGATTAGTATTCAAATGAAAGGATGATTTATTTGCAAGATGAATGGCACTATGGCAGTCACTGTACAGCCTCCTATTCTCCTGCTTCTTACCTAATTCTTCCATGAGCCTTTGCAACCAAATCATCTCCTTACTAGCCTTTGTAGCAACAACATACTCCGCTTCTGTTGTTGAAAGTGAAACAACCTATTGCAGTTTTGAAATCCAACTTACTATTGTTCCACCCATAGTAAACACATACCCTGTGGTTCTCCTCATGTTGTCTTTATCACCAGCCATATCTGCATCAACATATCCCTGTAGAACAGTGTCTTAACCTCCAAAACCTAATACATGAGAAGTTGTACCTCTCAAATACCTGAGAATCCACTGTACTGATTTCCAATGCTCTTTACCTAGATTATTCATATACCTTCTCACAACTTCCACTACATGTGAAATATCTATTCTTGTGCACACCATGGCATACATCAAGCTTCAAACCACTGATGAATAAGGAATACCGGACATGTAATCTATCTCTTCTTGTGTCTCTAGACACATATCCTTGCTTATTTTGAAATGGCTAGCTAAAGGTGTACTAACTAGTTTTGCATTTTGCATTCTAAGCCTCTGCAACACCTTTTCTATGTACTCACCTTGAGACAACGTCAATTTGTGATTTTTCCTACCTCTTGTTATTCTCATACCAAGGATTTGCTTTGCAGCACCCAAATCCTTCATCGCAAATGATTTAGCTAGTTTTCTTTTGAGCACATTTATATCCTACATGTCATCCACATACAATAACAAGATAATATATCTTCCGTCATCTAGCCTCTTGAAATAAGCACAGTGGTCAGAATGACATCTATCATAACCTTGTTCTGTCATAAACTTATAAAATTTTAAATACCACTGCCTTTGAGCTTGCTTCAGGCCATACAAGGTCTTCTTCAACCAGCAAACCAAATTCTCCTTTCCTTTGACCTCATACCCCTGTGGCTGTTGCATATAAATATCTTCTTCCAAATCCCCATGGAGAAAAGTTGTTTTTACATCTAACTATTCAAGATGCAAATCTTCTACCACCACTGGACTTAAAATAGTTCTAATTTAAGTCATTTTAATAACAAGAGAAAATATTTCATCAAAGTCTATACCTTTCTTTTGTGCAAACCCCTTTACAACAATTCTAGCCTTGTACCACTTCTTGCCTCCATCTTCTTCCTTCAACCTGTAAACCCATTTATTCTGCAATGCCCTTTTTTCTACAGGTAACTTAACCAGATACCAAGTCTAGTTTCTTACCAATGATTCCATCTCCTCATCCATGCCTTTGTCCCACTTCTTTCTAGTTTGTACTTGCATTTCTTCTTCATAACATTATGGTTCAGTAGAATCATTCATCAATAAATAATGCAGTGAAGGAGAGAATCACTCAGGGGGTCTACTTAACCTGGTAGACTTTCTTACAGTTGCAGGAGTTTCAGGTACATGCTGCTATTCTTGATTTTCTTGTGCCTTTGGAACTTGATTTTCTTTGATTTCATCAAGCACTGTGTATTCTGTTTTTTCCTTTTGCTCTTTCTTTCCCTGCAACTGATATTTTTACATGACCTTTTCATTGAATACTACATATCTACTCCTAATAATTTTCTGCTTTTCTTAATCCCATAAACGATAACCAAAATCATCAACCCCATATCCAATAAAGGTACATTTCTTGGATTTAGCTTCAAGCTTTGGTATATCATATTTATCAATATGGAAAAATGCTTCACAACCAAAAGTTCTTAGAAATGAGTATTTTACCTATTTACATGTCCATGCCTCCTCTAGAATCCCACCATCCAAAGCGCTTGAAGGCCCTTTGTTTATTAAATAAACAATAGTGTTTACAGCATCATCCCAAAACTGTAAGGGAAACCCTGCATGCAATATCATGCACCTTGCATGCTCCATTATCATTATGTTCATCCTTTCTAAAACACCATTTTCTTGTGGTGTTCCAGGGACTATCTTCTCTCTGTGAATCCCATTGTGTGAACAGTAACTATCAAACTCCCTACTATAGTATTCACCTCCATTATCATATCTGAGACATTTCAACCTTTTTCCTATCTCATTCTCAGCCAAAGCTTTCCACTTCTTAAATAGTGTCAAACACATTAGATTTTTGTCTAATGCAATAAATCCAAGTTTTTCTAGTTGCATCATCAATAAAAGTAACATAATAACGAGAGCCACCAAGATATTGTACCTGAGCTGGTCCCCATACATCTGTATGGACAAGCTCTAACTTTTCACTCTTATTTTGTTTCCCAACCCTAAGAAAACTAACACTCTTTTGTTTTCCATAAAAACAGTTCTCACAGGATTCCAAAATTACCTGCTTCAGATCTGCAATCAGTTTCCTTGAGTGGAGAATCTACATCCCCTTCTCACTCATGTGGCCAAGCCTATGATGCCACAATGTCGCACCTGTTTTTGTGGAAGCTACAGAGATAGAATAATCAGTATTATGAGGAAATAAATATAACGTACCTATCCTATCTCCTTTTTTTATTACCATTGATCCTTTTTAGTGACCTTCCACCATGTTTCTCCAAACGTAGACAAACAACCGCCATATCCCAACTTCCCTGTTGAGATCAGATTTCTTTTCATATCAAGGATGTTCCTTAAATCTTTTAGCATCCAGTCATTTCCATTATTTAACTTAATATGTACCTTACCCTTTCCAACAATTTTACATGGTTCATCATCCCCTAATAACATGTCCAAAATCACCTTAAACATAATCATGAATGAATTTCCTATGGGGTGTAGCATGACATGAAGCCCCTGAATCTACTACCCAGTAATGACTAGTATTATCTAATGCAAGAATGAAAGAATCTTGTAACACATCACGTACTACATTCGCTTCCTGAGTAGTCTCTTGATGTCTGTCTCCTTTGTTCTTTGGAGCTCTGCAGTCTTTCTTCAAATGTCCTTTCTTACCACAGTTCCAGCACTCTATTTTTCAGAATCTGGACTTGGATCTTTCCTTTCAAGACTTTCCATGGTTACTTGAGCTCTTTTCTCTCTCCTTTTGTCTCCCTATACTCTCCATGGTCAACGCATTAACTAATGTCTCACCTGTTCTTTTTCTTCGCATTTCCTCACTAAGAATAACACTAACAACATCATCAAGCTTAAGAGTGTTTTAACTAGGGACAGAGTTACTTACAGCCATGACCAAGCTATTTCATCTTTCTGGCAATGAACACAAGATTAGAAGAGCCCTAACCTTATCATCAAATTTCACTTTTACAGAACTTAACTGACTGGTAAGTGTATTAAACTCATTTAAATGATCGGCAACAGATCCACCTTTCGACATCTTCATATTAAATAAACGCTTCATTAAAAATACCTTGTTAGAAGCCGAGGGTTTTTTAGTACATCTTACCCAATGTGCTCATCACACCGTCTCTTGTTTTCTCTTTTGAAATATTGAAAGCTACTGATGAAGCCAAGCACAACTGTATGTTCCTAGTGCCTTCCTGTCAAGAACCTCCCATTCTTCATCCTTCATAGCCACCGAATGTTTTTCTTTTCCACCCAATGACAGGTACAGATCCTTCTGGTATGAATAGTCCTCCATCTGCATCTTCCATAACTGATAGTTTTGGTAGTTAAATTTATTAACCCTAAACTTTCCTTCTTCTTCCATTACTCCCACTCGAACCAGGAACCCTTCTTTTCTCTGAGTTTACCAGCCAAATAGACCTTTTGGCTCTGATACCAATTGTTAGAAAACAAGACCGCAAAGCAATAACATATGTACAGTTAAATCATTAAACAAGATGCAAAACACATTAAACACATTATAGAGAGACATAGATATAATGTGGTTCACCCCACGGGGACTTCACTTAGTGAACTTCTTACATATCACGTACGATCGTGGGATATTAAAGAATACCCTTAATTTCCAAAGATATTGACCCAAACTCTTTTTGTTGAAACCCCCTCCCAATACTTAAAACCTCCTACCCACCCCTTTTTATACCTCAATCCCTATAAACCACCCTACACACCCCCACCTTAAACCCCTCATCCCCCACAATACCTGCAATATATTTGTTCAATTTTTGATAATTTTAAAACCCGCAATATGAACTAACATGATAGGATATTGTTCAAGAAGTGAAGACCCCGTGGTTCACCCAAACGATGGGCTACGTCCACAAAGAAATTGCCAGTCCTTTTATTACAGTCCAGAAATATGAAGGGATACAACCTTCTGCAAAACTGCTGCACTTTCTCTTCACGCTCTCATAGTCTCTCTCACACAATCACAGAGATTGTTTACAATGCTATAATCCCATACACAGTCGTGTTACAATTAATTCATTTACAGGGGAAAAATACCATGGGAAAATACTACGGTTAACCCAATACCATGGGTCCGCATAATTGTTGGCCAACACAGGCAAGGGGAATGAGTGTACAGTACACTTTGGGTACAAACACGACTGAATAATATCTCTGGATCTGGAAGATCAGGCTCCACAACCAACACTTCCATAGATGAACCCTCCATCATCATCATATGATTAGGCTACTTTCTCAAGAAAACTTTATTTGTTGTCGATTTTGTCGCATATAACTTATCAAGTTTCTATGAAAGGATTTATGTAGGATTTTATTCAACAATGTTAAATAAGATGAAATATACTAGGAAAAGATGAATTGTAGAAGCAACCTTCCTATCCAAAATTTTCCGCTCCTCATCTATCATGCTACTAGGATTTTGTGCAATTTTTTCAAGGCAAAGGCTTGGTCATTTTGATTTAGAAAATATTCCAGCTTCATATTCCATAGTGAGAAATCATTTCCATTGAACCTCATTAAACCTCCTACCATTATTGCCACACACGCTCATAGAAAACTCTAAGCCAATAAGTTTTATGAGAACTCAGCTATGATACCATATGTTATATAAATATAAAATGACAATAAAAGTAGGACAAGAGATTTACATGGAACCAAGGCTACCATAAACCCCTACTATGTGTAGTTAAAACCATGAAGCCATGGTAGCTTGAACTTTTATTATTATTTAGCAACAAACTTATAATGCTTCCTTGTGCAAAACTGCTAGGGGATATTCCCTCTTTATATAATACATAAGATGGTTCTAGAAGGAACCAAAATACACTAGAAGGTTCCATAAAAAAATTCCTTGCGGTCTCCACCCCACCACCCCTTGGAAAACCCCTTTTTCATGGGGATAGCCATGTACCACTCTCAAAGAAAATCTATGAGATCTATATATTGACTTTAACTCATAAGAGAGTGTGTAATCAATAATTAAAGGTGGTTTTATTATGAAAAGGTCTAGTAGGTAGTTGATGTAGCTTTTGTAATGTAAGCCCACTAGGGGATTGGGGTGTGATATTGATATAAACTATTAGAATGGTGCAAGTTATGTAATCATATGTCAAGTGCTTAATTTTGTATCAAGGAGTTGTGCTCAATTGGAGGTTTCCCCCTCAAAAAAGAGAGTGAGCATTGCTTCCTATTCAAAATATCGGTAAATGTTTATCTAATGTTACAACTTTGATAATTTGATTTCTTATTCTTTTCTTTTCAATGTCACATTTTCAATATTATCCTAATTTTTAATCAAAGTACACTACACGGAAAGCCAAGATCCTCAATCTAAGCCTATAAATGGAACCTTTGCCTTCAAGTTAAAGGTTCTCTTTTTTGAAGTGTAAGTTGCCTTCATATGTTAAGAAATAAACTATTGTTAACCATAGTCTTTATACTCTTGCAAAATTCAGTTTGGTTGTGGACTATTCTTTCATTTCCTCTCTCTTGGGGCTTTGGGAGTCTAGTGTAACTTGTGAACTATTCTCTCACTAGTAATACTTATTCTCAATTATATTTTTCTTGTTGACAATTGATAGGACACAAGGGATCTCCCGATAGCTTACGAGCTATTCACAATTACTTGAAGCTTGTGATTTTGCTTATGGTAGTTGGTGAGCTATTACACTTATTTTTATATGTTTAATCATATTTACCCAATTGCATTTTCCATTTATTGCATTTCATTCTATAAGTAGCTTATTGAACATGAGATGGAAAATGTTTGACTTAAGTGGCAGCATAGTAATTCAAAGGAAATGCCATATCTTAGAGTTCAAAATCATCAAAACGAGATGGCATCGATGAACAACATCATAGCATTAATGTCAAGAACTTAACATTATTTTATATAATTTAATTGGTTTCAATGCTGAACTATAGTTTATATTACAAGCAAAAAGAAGCATTTTTTTTAGCAACATCATAGCATTAATGTCAACAACTTAACATTATTCTATATAATTTAATTGGTTTCAATAGTGAACTATAGTTCATATTACATGCAAAATTAAGCATTTTAAATCCAAAAAGTATATTTGTAGTTGGATTTTTTTAAAGGGTTTTTCGGTTCCTTGTGTAGACATAGCAAGCAGCTGTCTTGGATTTCTTTTATAACTTGATTTTAATTTTAAATAACAAAATTTAGTTTTTTCAGTTTTGAAAATAAATAAAAAATCACAAAAAATTAATAAATTCAAATTTTTTGATAAATTTCACCAAAGCTACCTAAACTTTCAATCATCACTCAATATTAAAATTTAAAAAAAAAACATCACAGAAAATCAATGGATTAAAAAAATTGATAAATTTAAGAGCTACCTTACCTTTCTATCATCACTCAATATTTTGTGTGGAAGGTGATGCCATGTCTTGTTTTGTAGGTTTTCTAAATATAAAAATAACAGGTAGGTCAGGTTCATCTACAAGCACGCATGATATTTTGTGTGGAAGGTGATGCCATGTTTTGTTTTGCAGGCCTTTTTAAATATAAAAATAACACGTAGGTCAGGCTCATCTACAAGCACACATGATTTTGGGCAGAAAATTCAGTAGTAGCATGGAAAATGAACGCCATTTTAAACGAGCCACCCTGTCTAAATAATAATTTATCTTTGTTTGTATGATAGCTTGCGAAATAATTTCTATAATACGAACCATTGAGTGAAGGAGCCATATTTTACGAAAATAATAGTGGAAAAAACAGTCAAAGAAAGCAGGCAATGAGTTTTTTCAGAAGGCCCTCCTCGTCAGTGGAATCCAATGTCTTCACAACTTTCAAACCTACTCAGTGCATTTGAGTGGATTCCATGTCAACATCCTTTAACACACGTTTTAAGCTTATACCGACATTCAAAGTATAGCAGCGTTGACCCAAAAATTTTATTATAATTTCAAGCAGATCTGGGTGCAAAATCCTGAGGAACATCCCGGTAATGGATTCGAAGTTTCTTCTCCAAATCTGTATTTATTGGGTCATTCACGAAATTTAATTTCAATGTGCAGAAACATGGTATCTCACAACGGAATGGCGGTCTCTCCCATGGTGGTATTTGTATTGATTCTGTGGTTACTGTTTGCAGATAATGTGCATTCTTCTTCAGATGTTTGCACGGCGGTTTCCCCGGTTTTGGAATTGTGTTATATCGCTCTACAGTCAGGAGAGTTTTTCATGAAAATTGAGAGCGTGTGCTGCAAGAGCCTTGAGATTCTGGAGAATAGGATTCAAGATCACCGGCTTACCAGATATGCCGTTTGTGAGTGCTTCAAGGCCTCTGATAATGATAAGCAGGTTTTGGTGAATGAATATCTATTGGAAGTTCAGGGTTTATGTGGCCCTCACGTTCCCTACCCAGTAACCTCTTATTCGGACTGTTTGCAGTATGTATGTGGATTTTACTCATTCACTAAATGTCATACTTTAGATTTTGAAATATTGCATATCAAGAGCCTTTTTGCTAATGTTGGTTGTATATTGCAGGCCGATGAGGAGACTGCCAGAGCAGCATTGTAAAGCTAAATACATAAAGAGGTCTCTGTATGATTCGACGTTATTCATTGTGATGAGATCAGACTTGAGCTAAGCGAAATGAGAATGACTCTTTGTAATTGTTACGATGCAGTGATTTTTTTAAGAGGAAATACATATTTTTAATTGTTAAGTTCATTTAATTCGGGAGATGTAGAACAGTTGGTGGCCGGGTATGGTTAAGACGCCTCCTAAGCTGGAAGGTCACCGGTTCTAATTTCGTCGTATGGTCACGGGAAGGTCACCGGTTCTAATTTCGTCGGATGGTCACCGGTTAACTAAAAATCCAACCATGTTAAGGGTTGGTGCGGTCCAGGCCAGGTGCTCAAAAACAAAACAAAAACTGTTAAATTCATTTAACTTAATGTATAAATTGTAATATCAAGGGTAATTGGAATAATGAAGTTTTTCCTAAACATTTTAGTCTAGCATTTCTTTACCATGATCAAATATAATAAAAATAGATAGATAGTATCAGACAACAATGTAATATTTGAATCTTATCCAGTTATTATTACGGGAATATTGTTATATCAGCACTGTTACTTAATTTAGCTTAAGAACTATTTGTTATTCATGTTTCAGCTGTCAGTTATCACAAGATATATTATTTTATAATTGTTTAACAACCATTATAAAATAAATCTTGACATGACATTTTCTTATTTTTACTCAATCTAAGAAGGGGGTCTTCCTTATCCACCCCAAATTGTAAAATATAGAAGAAAAGAAAAAATCAGTAATATATAACTATAAAAATTCTAATTCTAACTTGTTTAAACTATAACAAAATAATAACATTTTTATTTAAGAAGTGATTTTATAGGAGTCATCTACTTATTAGAAGTTTTGGGCTTTCAGATGACTTTTAATCTTGGTCTAATAAATATTTTTTCCAAAATATAAATTTTAAAGTGTTCAAATTAAATTTTTGAATGTATTTCTCAAATACTAAGAAAATACAAAGATTATGCAAGTTTAACAACTATCCTATGCTTTTTCATGAATTAATTTAAAATTTATACCATATTATATTAAAAAACACACTCCAAAAATATTGAAAACTTATACATTTAAACTATTTCAATTTTATAAGTCAATAACAATTTTATTAAAAAAAACACTCCACACGAATATTGAAGACATATACATTTAAACTACTTCAATTTTATAAGTCATAACAATTTTATTAAAAATTGTTTTTTATAAATGAAATCAAATACAATACACATGCAATGACAAGTCAATATAATTACTATTATTGTTATTATAATTATATTAAATTATTTAAAAGTGATCTGACCAATTCAAGTCAACACACAATTTGAAAATGATATGGAATATAAGAATATTATCTAGTCCATTTTTACCCATTATTATAATAAAAAAAACCGATTTACAACTCATATCACATAAATCAGTGGCTTATATGTCAGTGGTTTTGCCCCTTGGAATGTAAAATACAGAGTTCAGTTGGAATGTAAACTAATGCCTTGTAAGACAGCGCCTCCTACACGATATATCCAAGATTATGTGGTTGATTATTTTATATTGGGCAGTCAGCAGTGGCGCCTCCACCATGCCCTCTTACACTACATATCCGAGATTATAATCCAAGATTATGTGGTTGATTATTTTATATTGGGCAGTCAGCAGAGGCTTTGTCAAAGCAGATGCTTTAATATTATTCTTTTCAGAAATTGGATTCGCTCACTGAAAGATGGATGTCCTTTGAAAATAGTTACTCTCCCAAAAAAAACAGATTGGATAGAGCAATGAGCATAGAATAGCCATGAAAATTTTAAGTAATACTCTACTAATGGCATGGATGTGCATCTACATAGGATTGAAGTCAATCTTGCTACAACTTTTATTGGTTAAAAAATATATTTTCATGAAAATTATGTGTAAGAAAAGTCCTTTTGTTTACAAGATCCAAAATACTTCTTTGCACAACCCTACGTAGAAATTGAAGATATACATCGAGTAAAAACATTTCACCTTTACCACTACTCT
>LPNX011226360.1:283224-311055 GCA_001517045.1 Pseudotsuga menziesii | reverse complement strand
TAGAAAACTAATAATATACTATACTAGTTTTTCTTTATAAGTATTTCATAGTGGCTAAATGGCGAGTGCTCTTCATAAATATTGTTGAAGTAAAATACTTTCATGTAAACAAAAGTTTTTTTTAGATAATTTATCATCTTAAAAACAAAATTTATAACATATATTAGTGAAAGTAATGTTTTTAAATGAATTATTTATCTCTTTTATCTGATTAATGATTAATAATGACTAGAAGCCTTGGGTCACTAATGACATATTGATGGTATTCTCATTCTATTAATAGTTTTGAGTCTTTAAAGACGTGGAGATTTTTGTATTCCTCTCTCTTCTACCCCATTCAAAATAGACCAAAGGGCATAAAATTCTACACAAATATTTGAACCTTTCCTTGTTGCATACTTCAACAAGAAGTAATGGGAATAATTTAGATAGAGGACCACCCATGCTTCACAAATTCAAGGCCTTCCTTGGCTAATTCCATGAAAGAAACCCCAAGGACTTTCATGATTTATACAAGGCTCGACTTTGGAATGACAATATTTTAGAAATATTTTATGATCATCTTAGGCCAGTCTTACTCTATACGGTTATTTGTTCTTCTACCAATGGATTTCCCTTAAACTAGATCTAGTTCCTAGCCCACGAAATTCCATAGTGAGAAAGGACAAGAAAATACTTATATGCTGAGACTATTTTCTCTAATATCTAATAAAAAAGGAAGTCAACTAAGGTCTTATTTTCCCAATTTGACTTGCTATCTATGACGTAAGAAATGTTTCTCCAAGAAGCTTTGGAATAAGAACAAGCCACAAATAGACGATCCATCTTCTCCTCACAAATTTTTGCATAGAATGCATTTATCTACACCTATCTTGTTCCTAGTTTGACCATTATCCCAAGTTAAAAATTTATTTGCTAGGGACAACCATAATAGAATTTTGTTTTTCGAAGGAACAAAATAATTTCCATGTTGATCTCCACCATCATACTATCTCGTCACTACATTCTTCTTAAATCCTTGCAACATATCCTAGCTTTACTGCATAGTCCCCTATGCTCATGTTTTTAGACCACTTAAGTTGGTATTATTCATATTTTAACTGAGATAATTATGCTTAAGTAAATTTACATATAACTCACACTCCACTACTAGATCCCCTTGTAGATTTAAATTGTCTACTAATTTCAAACCTTATGGATAGATATTTTTGTTTATTATAGACTTGTTTCATCTCTTAAATATAATATCCCATGATCATGGAGTGCATCGAATATGAAATCAAATAAATTTAAATTACCTATGATTCATGTCAAAGGATCCTCTCCTATTCTTACCTTACCACCATTTCCAATTTTTCAAGCTACCCATTTACTTAAGTAGGGAAAGATTTTTACCGAGGATTTCTAGTTGATAGAGGCACCTTGAACTTTATGAATCAAGCTTCCATCAATTCTATCAACATATCTTGTAAATACATTGATTTCATTACTCTACTCTAGATGTCATGTCCCCATATTTTTCAAGGTTTAAAAATTGCCTAAGTAACCTTAGGAAAAATTATTAAAAATTATTAACCGAGACAAATATGGAGAACATTCATAAGTATGGTTCCTAAGGATAAATTAAAATTTCTTGGAGCCTAAATAATATTTCCTATGGAATTTTAATGGGCAATGTGACCACTAGAAGTCCCAATCCGAGTTTATGGAGGAGAAAATAATTTAATTGGGAAATATTAGCCAACAATATATGCACAAGCTTATTTTATTCATGTTAGTCCAAAATAATAATTATTTGTGGATTATGGGGTCATAATGGCACTAAGGAGGTTTATCCCATGAATTGAATGAGTTTAATAAGTCAAAGAGCCACCTAGTAAGGTTTTTGGACCAAATAGGATGTTTATTCAATGTATTTTTCCATTTACATAAAAGAGGGAAACTAAGTGCAATTATGGGAAATAAGGGTTTAAAGTGGATGGAAAAAGGAGGGAAACAGTGGAGGTTATAGGGAACACTTATGGAGGTAGTGGGACAACTATGGGACACTAATAACCACCTCATGCATAGTTAATAGTTTTGGTTTGCTCCATCATATTGGTGAAGTGGGAAAACTTGGTCAAGATGGATTAAAGAGCATGGTTTTCTTTCTCCAATGGTATTTGCAAGTGGTTTTTGGGTTTCTACGAATCTATATAAATAGCAGAAAGTTCACTTCTTGGGTTGGCCAGTATTTTGTTTCAATTCTATTGAGATTTTGCTTGAGCAAATTCCAATGCTTGTGTGATGTGCCCCTTTGTTCATTTGATTAAGGAGTGAAGCACCTAGATTCATTCACCGAGTGTTGTTGTAGTTATGTACAATAGTATTCATCATATTTGTATGTTGTTGGAAAAACATATGCCACAATTTTGATAGTATGGTATCTTTTGTTTATTTTATGTGATATTGTGAAGCATTTGGTGTTGTGGGAGATACATTGGGCCACTCGGGATGTATAAAGCCATTCTTGATGTAAATATAGACTCTCTACATTACTAATATAATCAAAATTTGGATCTGGTTCTACAATTTTTGGTCTCATGCTCCAAGTTTTATTTACCTATGCTCAATGTTCCTTCAATTTTGACTAGTTTTGGTAAAAATGATATATCTTGACCTCTATGTGTCCAAATAAAGTTTTGTAAGTTGCTACAATTATCTAGGACAAAATTAGAATCCACCCTGCCTTCATATCTAAAATTTTGGAAGCCCTTACCTATGTTTGAGTTGAGTTGGAAACAATGCGACTACATAGTCTCAAATTGGAAAATCCCACTCTTGGAGATCCAATCAACAAAATAGACCTCTAGAGATTTTTGCAAAATTTTTTTCAATAGATCATATCATAATAGAGACCATATAACTATTCCAAAACCATTTCTTGAGTTCCAAATCCTCCTACCTGCCCAGAAGTCAATTCCTAGTGTCTTTCTCTTTGAGCTAGTGGAAAGGATCTAGTTTGCATATGCCAATGTACCCAGGAATTATTCAAGTAGAATTTAGTAGTAGATGATTTGAAAACATAAATGGTCCCAGTACATTGTGCAAATGATTCTTGAACTTGTGTAGCCCATATCTTCCATCATTACATTACTATCTTCCTTGTTATATTGGGTTAGTTTTCATATTCCTTTTTGTGTTCTTGGCTTTGGTACATCACACTGGTAGTAGAGATTAGACACTTTGGCTAGGTTTTGATTTGGTGTTCCTAGATTCTGATTTGGATACATCACAATGGTATCAGATCATGGTCCTTACACCTGTGCATTGGATAATGAATTAAAGAAGAGAATTACAGCCATGTCTTACTATGATGATGATAATGATGATAGGTATGAAGAGTAATACATACAATATGAATATGATGAGAATTATGAAGAGTATTGCAGATAGTATGAGGGATAAAATGTACATGAGGTACCATCTGCAAGTGTCTCCCATTAGATCACATTTGGAAGAAGAAATGATGGTTATTTTTATAGCCATATGTATGGAAAATACACCAGACCTTACTCTTCAAGGTCTAAGATGGAGCAAGTAGAGCTAAAATAATACTCTCAATATCTCTCTGAGTATTTGAGGTAGAATGAAGAGGATTTGAAATCTTTCTTGAGATCAAAATAAGAATATTTTAAATCTTTTAGAGAGGAGGTTTCAAATTTGATTGATGAGTGGTGCATCTAAAGGCCTTTGGGTGCTATAAAATGTAAGGAGAATGAGTATGAGACCCTGAATCCATTCTCAATCATTGAAGAGTACCATGAGCCACTTAGTTTTTCAAGTGGTTAAGCAGCATAAGCCTAGTTCCATGATGAGGAGCGATAGTCACCCCAAGGTGACTCTAGAGAAGAAGAAGTTACAACCCTTACTGAAGAGGATTATAGAAAAAAAAAAGAAGAATCCACGACTAGTTTTCTTGCTAATGATATGGATCATGGAGAAATATTGATGGTTCTCCAAGCACTTCTCAGACACTTACTAACAGGTGTCATGATGGGGTACTTTGCGATGAGTTCCCAAGTTCTACAGAGTTATCTACTGATGGATTCTATGATGGAGAGGTACCTACTGATGGGTGCCAAAGTGATACTTCTACTAATGAGAGTATACCTTTATATATTGGTGAAATAGAAATCTAGTTGGAAGATCCTGTTCAAAGTACAAGTTCACATGTGCATGAAGACCTTGTAGCAACAAAATATGAACCAAGATTAGATTCCCGGTCACTTTATGACACGTCACACACTTTCTTGGAGAATAATTCTTGTACATTGGACCCTCAACTATGTCATTGGAGTATATTTTATTGGTCACTTGATGATTGTTTGCACTTGGAAAATGGTGTTCTGCCTGCTTAGATGGACAAGGAATTTCATGATTCTTTGATGAGGAACCTTATTGATGTACATTTGTATGATGGTGTTATGTTCTTTGATAATATATATTTTGTACTTATGATGTTTGGGAAGATGCTCATTAGAGAGTGGGATCATGGCATATTTTCCTATGATGTATTGTTTTGTACCACTCTAAGTATTAATGGAAAATTTAAGATTTATTTCATATACAATATTTTTACCTTTAGAAATAAGCCCCGTCCAATAATTAAAACCCATTATACCTACCTTTAGGTCATATGATGCAACATTTTAAATGTCATCTTACATTTTCATAGGAATCCCCCTCTTTCCAACTACTAACCAGAAATGGTGCTAACAACTGGCTCCAACTGGGGATGCTAGCTTCCCTGTGAGGTAGCAAAGAACCCCGCAAACTAGTGCCTGTATTTATTTCCAACAAAATCAAAATTATTTTTATTTTCTGTATATATAAAAGAAAACAAAATGGCTACCCCTTAATATCTTAGGGCCTTCTCTCCGAGCTTCAAATATTTCATCTCACCATTTGTACTGATTTCAATTTAAGTAAATATATACAATCTATGGTACAAAACTTAACCTCCACACTAGGACATGTAATGCTTTAGAAATATTCCATTGACAGGGCCCCCTTTCAGCTGAACCCCATCTTGATTTTATAAGATAAATGAATTATCTCCTCTGTATGTTGCAATGATGTATGTACCTACCCACATATGATCAAACTTACCATGCTTGTCTTATCTAGGTGCATCCCATTCCAATACCAATTCATCAATCTGAATTTTTTCCTCCTTCACCCTCTTGTCAAAAGTTTTCTTTATATTTTCTTAATGAAATTTTACCTTGTCATAAGATTTACCCCTCCTTTCATTCAACTCTATAATTTTATTAATCGTCCTCTGCATGTAATTTGGCTCATCTTCCTTCTCTTGCAACAGTTTCATGAGAGAAAACCCAAAGATACTGGAAAAACTACTTCAGCTCCATAAACCAACTAAAATGGAGACATCCCAATAGTTCTTTTTGTACTTATTATGTCTACCCACAAAGCATATTTCAGATTTGTATGCCAAGATCTTTTATTTTCTTCTAGTAACTTTTTAATTATCCTTACCAAGCTCTTGTTTGAAGATTATGCCAGTCCATTTCCCTATGGATAATAGGCAATGGAATGATTTAAATTAATGTTGTACTTATGAAAAAAACTTACCATATTTTTTTATTTGAAGGCAATTGCATTATCTGCCACAATCCTCTTGGGACACCCAAACATTGACAAGATATTATTCTCCAAAAATTCCATAATAAGAACATCTGTGGCTCTCCTTCTTGGTATAGCTTCAATCCATTTTGTGAAATAGTCTATTGTTGTTAGAATCCACTTGTGCTGAAATGAATAATTTGGGTTGATTTCCCCAATAAAATATAACCCCCATTGCTGAAAATGTGCCTCAAATGAAATTGGATTAAGAGGAAATAAAACCAACTTTATTTTTCCATCAAAAATCTTACATTGCTGACATGTAGTAATTTCTTTATAAATGTCAGAAAACATGAAAGGCTAGTAAAAACCATCTCTCAAGATCTTTCTAGTTGTCACCTTCCAGTAATGATGTCCTCCACATTCCCCTTGATGAAATTCCTTCATTGTTTATTGAGCCTCATTTTCCAATAAGTAATTTAACAAAACACCACCAGGATCCTTCCAATAAAAATATTGATTGATAATACAGAATTTTGCAGCCTTTAATTTAACATACATGACTCTTGTTTTACTTATTCCTACAGGTGCTTGCAAGTTTTTCAATACATAAATGATATCGCCATACCATGGAGAAAGAGCGAAATCTGGCAATACTTGTAACCCTGCATCAAGTTGATTGGAATAACTAGGAAAAAAATTGATTTGCAAGGAATCACAATTAGAATCTATCATTAACTTGGAAAGCCCCTACCCTTTGACCAACTTTGTACGTTTAATTTCAAG
The DNA here is from genome assembly GCA_001517045.1 of Pseudotsuga menziesii. NCBI lineage: Eukaryota > Viridiplantae > Streptophyta > Pinopsida > Pinales > Pinaceae > Pseudotsuga > Pseudotsuga menziesii. The sequence goes on along the minus strand of LPNX011226360.1, from coordinate 304,644 downwards.
ATCATATTCCAACAGAAGAACAATCCACTTACCCCTCTTACCTTCTGGATCTGGTTGAGTGAGGATACTCTTTTCTACATTGCTTGGGACATATGCAACAATATGAGAATGAAGGATGTATACTCTAAAGTCTTTCAAGGATTTCACAAAAGCATAGGATTTTTTCTCCATAATATCGTATTTCATCTCTATATCCCTCAACACCTTGCTGAAGAGAGAAATAGGTTTCTAAACATTTTGATTATTTCTCTGTAGTAGGACTCGAGCAATAGTATGCTCAGATGCATAAAAAAATACCAGTAAATCTTTAGTAAAATCTGGACTCACTAAAACTAGGCATTTAGTGATGGCATTTTTAATATCTTTAAAGGGATTTCTAGCATCCACTGTCCATTATATCTCATTTTCTTTTTTCATCATATTTGTAATGCTTCTCAGAATCTTAGCAAAACTTGGAATAAATATCCTCAGAAAATTCACATGTCCAATAAGTGACTGCTCCTCTTTCTTACTCCTGGACTCTTTAACGTTCATAACAACATTGAATCTTGATGGATCAATTCTAATTCCTTCTTTAGAAATAATGGGTCCCAACAACTTTCCCTCTTTGAATGCAAAATTTGACTTCCTAGGATTGAGTCAAGATGCCATACTTTCTGCACTTCAGAAAAACATTCTCCAAGTGCTTAAGTCCGTCCTTGTTAGACTTACAATAAATAGTTATATCGTGCATGTAAACAACCACAAACTTATCTTTCTATTCTGCAAAAGCAATATCCATGGCTCATTGAAATGTGGCTCCTACATTCATCAACACAAATAAAATTTTGACATACATAAATGTACCCCATGGTAAAGTAAAATCAATTTTCTCTTGGTCCTCTAGAAGGAATTTTACTTTATTATATCCAAACAAACCATCCATAGTGGAAATTCTTTTTGCTCCTACCACTTTCTGCAGAACATGGTCCATTTTGGGTAGAGAATAGTTTTATTTTAATGATACTTTGTTCAGATTCCTGAAATATACACAAAGTATGATCTCACCATTTTTTTTTCTAACTGTTACTAAGTTAGCTTCCCACTTAGAAAATCTCAAAGTAACAATAATTTTAGCATTGAACAGTTTCTTCACTTCCTTTTCAATTAGGGGTAGCAACATGGGATTGATTATATTCAACTTTTGTCTAAATGTATTTCCCCTAGGTTTGGTTGGGATAGTGTGTTGTATGATAGAAGTATCATACTATTTCAAATATTCATAACTCCAAGAAAATACATTTTTATACTTCTTCATTAAATTTATGTATTCTTCTTTTTCTTTTGCAGGCAGTTTTTTGGAGATCTTCACAATTCTAGGTAGTCCTGTTCAATACCTATGTTCTGATCTTCAACATCATCCTCAACAGGTTGAACTTTAGGATCCTTTTCTACACCATTTTTATCAAACAATTTTTCCATGGGAATTAAACCTTTTGGAATATAATTACTTTTTAACTGGATTATGTCTTTCCTCCCTATCTTATTTTTCATTTTTTTCTTTTTAACATCTTCTTTTTTGGACTGTACAGCATCTTGGAAGTTTTATAAGTTCTCATTCTCTGTATCTATTTCAGTATTTAAAAACTTATCGGACATCTCCAAAAATATTTTAATATGCATATCGTGATCAAAAACCTGCCAATACTTGGAATTGTCGTGTATATTAGAAGGTCTATTTACAACTTGGATTTTATACTTTTTCCTGAGAATAAATGGGAGTTTTAAAATTACATTAGAGGAAATTTCAACTCAAAATGAGCCTTTTAACTCTAATTCAAATTCCATGTCATCATGTGTTAGCCAATGAAATTGCTTTAAATTTGAAATACCGTATAGGTCTTAAACAATTTTTTAATATAAATTTGGGGATAGCTATCATAAAAAAACTACTCTTTTGTTGGTATTTTCAACATATCTCCCTGTGTTTTTACTCAAATTTCTCTTGGGAGAGCTCGTTGGATGTGGAATTAAATTCTGCATCCAATGAGTAACCACTCGCCATACTTTTGGCATACCCCGCTACCCCAAAAATAAGAAATACCTGAAAAATGCCATCATAACATTTTTTCAGGTATTTCTTGTTTTTGGGGTAGAGGGGTCCATCAAAAGTATGCAAAGTGGGTACTCATTGGATGCTGAATTTAATTCAGCATCCAACGAGCTCCCCTAATCAAAATTTGAGTAAACACACAGGGAGATATGTCAAAAATACAAACAAAAAGTAGTTTTTTTCTTTTCTTCCTCCAAAATTAATAAATATTATTTTATTATTTTAACTATTTTTTTGCTAATTTTCCTTAGGAGGCCCATTTTGAGTTGAAATTTCTTCTAATTCCAGTAGTTGTAGCTAAATAATTAGCTACCTGATTGTCTATTCTAGGGACCACTCTAATCTTATGTTCCCGTAAAATAATTTCCATACATGTCCAAGACTTCATTCCTATAGGCCCTCATTCTGGGATGTTTTGTCTAGTAACTATCATTCACTTGATTCACCACAAGTTCTGAATCCCCAAATTCCTTTATTCTCTTTTCTCCTGAATCTTTCAAACGATTTAAACCTAGTAACATACTATCATACTTAGACACATTATTAGTACATTCAAAATTTAGTTTATAAGAATAAACCTTAAACTCTCTGTTTGGAGAAAAGATCCAAACACCAGCATGAACCCCTTCTTTAGTTATGGACACATCAAAATAAATGGTCCACAATCCTTCTTCATTTTGTTTATTTTATAAGGCTTCTTGTATTTTGGTAAATTCCTTATTCTATCTAAAGTCAACCTATAAAGGAACTTCAGGATCAGCATGAGTGGAGTCATTGAAAAATATAGAGGATCCCAGGTCAGAGTCTACAGCATAAATAGGATGATTGTCAGGATTATCTTGGTTGCTAACCACATAGGCTAGCCTCTTCTCTCTATGCAATCTCTCATTTCCTCCAAACAAGGGAATGCTGGCATATGACATATCCATTTGCAACGTTCCTTTCAATTTTGATGTCCAAGATCTTGACAACAACATGCCAAACTTGGGAGTTGGAATGTCAGTCACTAAAACATCCATGACAATACTTTTAGATGGGATTTGTGTGAGGGTTACCACCATATATTTAATTAATCCCAGACATCTTTCCTTTGTAGAATCAAATGAATATAGGTCTTTATAAGTCGTAGTAATCTCCAATCCCAAAATTTCCACTACTACCCTTGACATTATGTTATGAGAGGCTACAGAATCAAGCATAACATTATTCAAAATCATATCATGAACATTCAAACTTAGATAAAAAAGAGGAACTTCCTCTTCATTTGTACTCTCAATTTTAGGTCCAAGAACAATAGTGGGAGCATCATCTACTACTTCTAAAATTTCTGGTAGATACCCACCCTGATTTTTTACCATTTTAGTGATTTTGTTTCTCTATTCATTGTTCCTTAACAATTCATTAAATGGGATAGAAATTTTCATATTTGACATTTCTGATTGTAGATTGATAGATGAAACTGTTTTCTCCACATCTACAGGTGCTCATTGTTTGAATTCTTTTTACTTTTCTTCTTTATTTTTTGAAACTTTATGTACACCATTTTCTTTTTGTTTCTCTTTTTCTCTATATTATTTTAACTGCTATAAGGATGATTTGCATTAGCTCTTCCTTTATTTGTTGGTACATATCTACTTCTCAACTTCATGTTCCTCTAAAAATAATCTATTGCATTTTGGTAACCCCTCTGTTATTTCTCTGAATCCAACTCAGACACATTACTGTCATCATCGTGGGAAAACAAATTATGTTCCTCTTTAGTGAGATATATGTATGTATCTAAATCATCAAATTATGAATCAATCTTCCATCAATTCTATCAACATATCTTTTAAATATGTTGATTTCATTACTCTACTCTAGATGTCATGTCCCCATATTTTTCAAGATTTAAAAATTGCCTAAGTAACCTTAGGAAAAATTATTAAAAATTATTAAGAGAGACAAATAAAGAGAAAATTCATAAGTATGGTTCCTAAGGATAAATTAAAATTTCTTGGAGCCTAAATAATATTTCCTATGGAATTTTAATGGGCAATGTGACCACTAGAAGTCCCAATCCGAGTTTATGGAGGAGAAAATAATTTAATTGGGAAATATTAGCCAACAATATATGCACACGTTTATTTTATTCATGTTAGTCCAAAATAATAATTATTTGTGGATTATGGGGTCATAATGGCACTAAGGAGGTTTATCCCATGAATTGAATGAGTTTAATAAGTCAAAGAGCCACCTAGTAAGGTTTTTGGACCAAATGGGATGTTTATTCAATGTATTTTTCCATTTACTTAAAAGAGGGAAACTAAGTGCAATTATGGGAAATAAGGGTTTAAAGTGGATGGAAAAAGGAGGGAAATAGTGGAGGTTATAGGGAACACTTATGGAGGTAGTGGGACAACTATGGGACACTAATAACCACCTCATGCATAGTTAATACTTTTGGTTTGCTCCATGGTATTTGTGTAGTGGGAAAACTTGGTCAAGATGGATTAAAGAGCATGGTTTTCTTTCTCCAATGGTATTTACAAGTGGTTTTGGGGTTTCTATGAATTATATAAATAGTAGAAAGTTCACTTCTTGGGTTGGCCAATATTTTGTTTGAATTCTATTGAGATTTTGCTTGAGCAAATTCTGGTGCTTGGGTGATGTGCCCCTTACAAGAAGTAGGGAGATGTGCCCCTTTGTTCATTTGATTAAGGAGTGAAGAACCTATATTCATTCACCGAGTGTTGTTGTAGTTATGTACAATAGTATTCATCATATTTGTATGTTGTTGGAAAAACATATGCAACAATTTTGATAGCATGGTATCTTTTGTTTATTTTATGTGATATTGTGAATCATTTGGTGTTGTGGGAGATACATTGGGCCACTCGGGATGTATAAAGCCATTCCTGATGTAAATATAGACTCTCTACATTACTACTATAATGGAAATTTGGATCTGGTTCTACAATTTTTGGTCACATGCCCCAAGTTTTATTTACCTATGCTCAATGTTCCTTCAATTTTGACTAGTTTTGGTAAAAATGATATATCTTGACCTCTATGTGTCCAAATAAAATTTTATAAGTTGCTACAATTATCTAGGACAAAATTAGAACCCACCCTGCCTTCATATCTAAAATTTTGGAAGCCCTTACCTGTGTTTGAGTTGAGTTGGAAACAATGCGACTACGTAGTCTCAAATTGGGAAATCCCACTCTTGGAGATCCAATCAACAAAATAGACCTATAGAGTTTTTGCGAACATTTTTACAATATATCATATCATAATAGAGACCATATAACAATTCCAAAACCATTTTCTAAGTTCCAAATCCTCCTACCTTCCCAGAAGTCAATTCCTAGTGTCTTTCTCTTTGAGCTAGTGGAAAGGATCTAGTTTGCATATGCCAGTGTACCTAGGAATTATTCAAGTAGAATTTAGTAGTAGATGATTTGAAAATATGAGTGGTCCCAGTACATTGTTCAAATGATTCTTGAACTTGTGTAGCCCATATCTTCCATCATTACATTACTGTCTTCCTTGTTCTATTGGGTTAGTTTTCATATTCCTTTTCGTGTTCTTGGCTTTGGTACATCACACTGGTAGTAGAGCTTAGACACTTTGGCTAGGTTTTGATTTGGTGTTCCTAGATTCTGATTTAGATACATCACAATGGTATCAAATCATGGTCCTTACACCTGTGCATTGGATAATGAATTAAAGAAGAGAATTACAGCCATGTCTTACTATGATGATGATAATGATGATAAGTATGAAGAGTACTACATACAATATGACTATGATGAGAATTATGAAGAGTATTTCAGATAGTATGAGGGATAAAATGTACATGAGGTACCATCTACAAGTGTCTCCCATTAGATCACATTTGGAAGAAGAAATGATGGTTATTTTTATAGCCATATGTATGGAAAATACACCAGACCTTACTCTTCGGGGTCTAAGATGGAGCAAGTAGAGCTAAAATAATACTCTCAGTATCTCTATGAGTACTTGAGGTAGAATGACGAGGATTTGAAATCTTTCTTGAGATCAAATTAAGAATATTTTAAATCTTTTAGAGATGAGGTTTCCAATTTGATTGATGAGTGGTGCGTCTAAAGGTCTTTGGGTGCTATAAAATGTAAGGAGAATGAGTATGAGCCCCTGAATCCATTCTCAATCATTGAAGAGTGCCATGAGCCACTTAGTTTTTCAAGTGGTCAAGCAACAGAAGCCTCATTCCATGATGAGGAGCAAAAGTCATCCCAAGGTGATTGTAGAGAAGAATAAGGTACAACCCTTACTGAAGAGGATTGTAGAAAGGAAGAAGAAGAATCCATGACTAGTGTTCTTGCTAATGACATGGATCATGGATAAATATTGATGGTTCTCTAGGCACTTCTCAGACACTTACTAATTGGTGTCATGATGGGGTACTTAGCGATGAGTTCCCAAGTTCTATAGAGTTATCTACTAATGGATTCTATGATGGAGAGGTACCTATGGATGGGTGCCTAAGTGATACTTCTACTAATGAGAGTATACCTTTATATATTGGTGAAATAGAAATCTAGTTGGAAGATCATTTTCAAAGTACAAGTTCACATGTGCATGAAGACCTTGTAGCAACAAAATATGAACCAAGATTAGATTCTTGGTCACTTTATGACACCTTACACACTTTCTTGGAGAAGAATTCTTGTACATTGGACCCTCAACTATGTCATTGGAGTATATTTTATTGGTCACTTGATGATTGTTTGCACTTGGAAAATTGTGTTCTACCTGCTTAGATGGACAAGCACTTTCATGATTCTTTGATGAGGAACCTTATTGATGTACATTTGTATGATGGTGTTATGTTCTTTGATAATATATATTTTGTACTTATGATGTTTGGGAAGATGCTCATTAGAGAGTGGGATCATGGCATATTTTCCTATGATGTATTGTTTTGTACCACTCTAAGTATTAATGGAAAATTTAAGATTTCTTTCATATACAAGATTTTTACCTTTAGAAATAAGCCCCTTCCAATAATTAAAACCCATTATACCTACCTTTAGGTCATATCATGCAACATTTTAACTGTGATCTTCCATTTTCATAGGCCTCCCCCTCTTTCCAACTACTAATTTGAAATGGTGCTAACAACTGGATCCAACTAGGGATTCTAGCTTCCCTATGAGGTAGCAAATAACCCCGCGGACCAATGCCTGTATTTATTTCCAACAAACTCAAAATTGTTTTATTTTCTGTATATATGAAAGAAAAGAAAATGGCTACCGCTCAATATCTTAGGGCCTTCTCTCTGGGCTTCAAATATTTCATCTCACCATTTGTACTGATTTCAAATTAAGTAAATATATACAATCTATGGTACAAAAATTAACCTCCACACTAGGACATGTAATGCTTTAGAAATATTCCATTGACAAGGCCCCCTTTCAGCTGAATCCCATCTTGATGTTATAAGATAAATGAATTATCTCCTCTGTATGTTTCAATGATGTATGTACCTACCCACATATGATCAAACTTACCATGCTTGTCTTCTCTAGGTGCATCCCATTTCAATACCAATTCATCAATCTGAAATTTTTCCTCCTTCACCCTCTTGTTAAAAGTTTTCTTTATATTTTCTTAATGAAATTTTACCTTGTCATAATATTTATCCCTCATTTCATTCAACTCTATAATTTGATTAATCCTCCTCTGCATGTAATTTGGCTCATCTTCCTGCTCTTGCAACAGTTTCATGACAGGAAAACCCAAAGATACTGGAACAACTACTTCAGCTCCATAAACCAACTGAAATGGAGACATCCCAATAGCTCTTTTTGTACTGATTATGTCTACCCACAAAGCATATTTCAGATTTGTATGCCAAGATATTTTATTTTCTTCTAGTAACTTTTTAATTATCCTTACCAAGCTCTTGTTTGAAGATTTAGCCAGTCCATTTCCCTATGGATAATAGGTAATGGAATGATTTAAATTAATGTTGTACTTATGAAAAAAACTTACCATCTTTTTTTATTTGAAGGTAGCTGCATTATCTACCACAATCCTCCTGGGACACCCAAACATTGACAAGATATTGTTCTCCAAAAATTCCATAATAACATCAGTGGCTCTCCTTCTTGGTATAGCTTGAATCCATTTTGTGAAATAGTTTGTTGTTGTATGAATCCATTTGTGCTCAAATGAACAATTTGGGTTGATTTCCCCAAAAATATCTAACCCCCATTGATGAAAAGGTGCCTCAAATGAAATTGGATTAAGAGGTAATAAAACCAACCGTTATTTTTCCATAAAAAATCTTACATTGCTGACATGTAGTGATTTCTTTATAAATGACAGAAAACATGAAAGGCTAGTAAAAACTAGCTCTCAAGATCTTGTTAGTTGTCACCTTCCAGTAATGATGTTCTCCACAAGCCCCTTGATGAAATTCCGTCATTGTTTGTTGAGCCTCATTTTCCAATAAGCAATTTAACAAAACACCACCAGGATCCTTTCAATAAAAATATTGATTCATAATATAGAATTTTGCAACCTTTAATTTAACAGACATGACTCTTGTTTTACTTAGTCCTATAGATTCCTGCAAGTTTTGCAATACATAAATTATATCACCATATCGTGGAGAAAGAGAAAAATTTGGCAATACCTATAACCCTGCATCAAGTTGATTGGAATAACTAGGAAAAAAATTGATTTGCAGGAAATCACAATTAGAATCTATCATTAACTTGGCAATCCCCTGCCCTTTGACCAACTTTGTAGGTTTAATTTCAAGATCATATTCCAACAGAAAAACAATCCACTTAGCCCTCTTACCTTCTGGATCTGGTTGAGTGAGGATACTCTTTACTAGATTGCTTGGGACATATGCAACAATATGAGAATGAAGGATGTATACTCTAAAGTCTTTCAAGGATTTCACAAAAGCATAGGATTTTTTCTCCATAATACTGTATTTCATCTCTATATCCCTCAACACCTTGCTGAAGAGAGAAATAGGTTTCTAAACATTTTGATTATTTCTCTTTAGTAGGACTCGAACAATAGTATGCTCAAATGCATAAGAAAATACCAGTAAATCTTTAGTAAAATCTGGACTCACTAAAACTGGGGATTTAGTGATGGCCTTTTTAATATCTTTAAAGGGATTTCTAGCATCCACTATCCATTATATCTCATTTTATTTTTTCATCATATTTGTAATGCTTCTCAGAATCTCAGCAAAACTTGGAATAAATATCCTCAGAAAATTCACATGTCCAATAAGTGACTGCACCTCTTTCTTACTCTTGGGATATTTAACCTTCAGAACAACATTGAGTCTTGATGGATCAATTCTAATTCCTTCTTTAGAAATAATGGATCCCAACAACTTTCACTCTTTGAATGGGAAATTTGACTTCCTAGGATTGAGTCGAGATGCCATACTTTCCACACTTCAGAAAAAACTTCTCCAAATGCTTAAGTTCATCCTTGTTATACTTAGAATAAATATTTATATCGTCCATGTAAACAACCACAAAGTTATCTTTCTATTCTGCAAAAGTAATATCCATGGCTCGTTGAAATGTGGCTCCTAGATTCATCAACACAAATAAAAATTTTACATACATAAATGTACCCCATGGTATAGTAAAAGCAATTTTCTCTTAGTCCTCTGGAAGGAATTTTACTTGATTATATCCACATAAACCATCCATAGTGGAAATTCTTTCTGCTCCTACCACTTTCTGCAGAACATGGTCCATTTTGGGTAGAGTATAGTTTTCTTCTAATGATACTTTGTTCAGATTCCTGAAATATACACAAAGTCTGATCTCACCATTTTTTTTCTAATAGTTACTAAGTTAGCTTCCTACTTAGAAAATCTTAGAGTTACAATAATTTTAGCATTGAACAGTTTTTTCACTTCCTTTTCAATCAGGGGTAGCAACATGGGATTGATTATTCTCAACTTTTGTCTAAATGTATTTTCCCTAGGTTTGGTTGGGATAGTCTGTTGTATGATAGAAGTGCCATACTGTTTCAAATATTCATAACTCCAGGAAAATACATTTGTATACTTCTTCATTAAATTTATGTATTCTTCTTTTTCTTTTGTAGGCAGTTTTTTGCACTTCTTCACAATTCTGGGTAGTCCTCTTCAGTACCTATGTTCTGATCTTCAACATCATCCTCAACAGGTTGAAATTTAGGATCCTTTTCTACACCATTTTTATCAAACAATTTTTCCATGGGAATTAAACCTTTTGGAATATAATTACTTTTTAACTAGATTATGTCTTTCCTCCCTATCTTATTTTTCATTTTTTTCTTTTCAACATCTTCTTTTTCGAACTATACAACATCTTGGAAGTTTTATAAGTTCTCGTTCTCTGTATCTATTCCATTATTTACAAACTTATTCGACATCTCCAAAAATATTTTAATATGCATATCATCATCAAAAACCTGCCAATGCTTGGAATTGTCGGGTATAGAAGGTCTATTTACAACTTTGATTTTATACTTTTTCCTGAGAATAAATGGGAGTTTTAAAATTACATTAGAGGAAATTTCAACTCAAAATGGGCCTTTTAAATCTAATTCAAATTCCATGTCATCATGTGTTAGCCAATGAAATTGCTTTAAATTTGAAATACCGTAAACAATTTTTTAATATAAATTTGGGGATAGGTATCATAAAAAAACTACTTTTTTGTTGGTATTTTCAACATATCTCCTTGTGTTTTTACTCAAATTTTAATTAGGATAGCTCATTGGATGTGGAATTAAATTCTGCATCCAACAAGTACCCACTCGTCATACTTTTGGCAGACCCTGCTACCCCAAAAGTAAGAAATACCTGAAAAATGTCATCATCAGGTATTTCTTGTCTTTGGGGTAGCGGGGTCTGTCAAAAGTATGCAAAGTGGGTACTCATTGGATGCAGAATTTAATTCAGCATCCAATGAGCTCCCCTGATCGAAATTTGAGTAAACACACAGGGAGATATGTCAAAAATACAAACAAAAAGTAGTTTTTTCCTCTTCTTCCTCCAAAATTAAGAAATATTATTTTATTATTTTATTAATTTTCCTTAGGAGGCCCATTTTGAGTTGAAATTTCCTCTAATGCCAGCAGTTGTAGCTAAATAATTAGCTACCTGATTATCTATTCTAGGGACCACTCTAATCTTATGTTCCTGTAAAATAATTTCCAAACATGTCCAAGACTTCATTCCTGTAGGCCCTCATTCTGAGATGTTTTGTCTAGTAATTATCATTCACCTAATTGACCACAAGTTTTGAATCCCCAAATGCCTCTATTCTCTTTGCTCCCAAATCTTTCAAATGATTTAAACCCAGTAGTAGACCTTCATACTTAGACACATTATTAGTACATTCAAAATTTAGTTTATAAGAATAAGCCGTAAACTCTCTGTTTGGAGAAAAGATCCAAACACCAGTATGAACCCCTTCTTTACTTATGGACACATCAAAATAAACGGTCCACAATCCTTCTTCATTTTGTTTCTGTTATAAGGCTTCTTGTATTTTGGTAAATTCCTTATTCTATCTAAACTCAACCTATAAAGGAACTTCAGGATAAACATGAGTGGAGTCATTGAAAAATATAGAGGATCCCAAGTCAGTTTCTACAGCATAAATAGGATGATTGTTAGGATTATCTTGGCTTCTAACCACATAGGCTAGCCTCTTCTCTCTATGCAATCTCCCATTTCCTCCAAACAATGGAATGGTGGCATATGACATATCCATTTGCAATGTTCCTTTCAATTTTGATGCCCAAGATCTTGACAAAAACATGCCAAACTTGGGAGCTGGAATGTCAGTCACTACAACATCCATGACAATACTTTTCGATGGGATTTGTGTGAGGGTTACCACCATATCTTTAATTAATCCCAGACATCTTGCCTTTCTAGAATCAAAGGAATATAGGTCTTTATAAGTTGTAGTAATCTCCAATCCCAAAATTTCCACTACTACCCTTGGCATTATGTCATGAGAGGCTACAGAATCAAGCATAACATTATTCAAAATCATATCATGAACATTCAAACTTAGATAAAAAAGAGGAACTTCCTCTTCATCTGTACTCTCAATTTTAGGTCCAAGAACAATAGTGGGAGCATCATCTATTACTTCTAAAATGTCTGGTAGATACTCACTTTGATTTTTTACCATTTTAGTGATTTTGTTTCTCTATTCATTGTTCCTTAACAATTCATTAAATGGGATAGAAATTTTCATATTTGACATTTCTGATTGCATATTAAAAGATGAAACTATTTTCTCCACATCTATAGGTAATTGTTGTTTGAATTCTTTTTACTTTTCTTCTTTATTTTTTGAAACTTTATGTACACCATTTTCTTTTTGTTTCTCTTTTTCTCTGTATTCTTTTAACTTCTAGAAGGATGATTTGCATTAGCTCTTCCTTTATTTATTGGTACATATCTACTTCTCAAATTCATGTTCCTCTGAAAATCATCTATTGCATTTTGGTAACCCCTCTGTTATTTCTCTGAATCCAACTCACACACATTGCTGTCATCATCGTGGGAAAACAAATTGTGTTCCTCTTTAGTGAGATATATGTATGTATCTAAATCATCAAATGATGAATCTGGTTGTGCATTTTACCAATTCCTTCCTCCACATCATCAATATAATTCTCAGGAAAAGGAGGCTTGATTTGTTGAACTTCAGGATTTCTAATATTTCTTTGATCTCTTTGTCTATTTTTAGGGAGAGGAGGTGGTGGTAATATTCTCAAATTGGGGTTCCTTACCTGAGGTTCAAGTTGATCTCTGTTTGGAGATATATTGTCTAGGTCCAACCTATCCATTAACTTCTCTGTGGTTTTAATCATCATTTCAAACTTTACATCATTTGAAGGGGAATCATTAGCAAAAGCAGTAGAAGTAGAAGAATGATGTTCTTCTCTAATTCTTCTTATGTCCACTTCTACTCTTTTTTTCAAATTTCTAGAGGCCATAAAATTTGTGTCTACTTCTAAGACATATTTAAACATACCAGGAAGAATATGGGACTTTATTTCTCTCAATAAAAAAGCAAAGTCACTCTCAAAAGAATCAACATAATGAATTTGAGCAACACCTACTAAGGGTTTTATATGTGTTGATATGGAATTATATACCCCATAAATCTGCTCTAAAACTCATGGAATGACTCAAAATTATCTTTTTTCAAATTGTTATATTGAGAAAGAACCTATAAAGGGATTTTCTTATCTTCCCATCTATCCAAAAATAAAGTTTGAAAGGCATCAAAATTAATAACATATCTTGCAGGTAAGTCTTTAAACCATCTTTTCACTTCACTGGACAAACTCTATGCAAACATCCTTTGTTTAGCATCATCATAGTCTACTTCCTCCAAATCAATGAAATCTTCAAACCTATCCATATGTTTCCTAGCAGTAAAGTTTCCTTCCCCATCAAACAAGGATATTCTCTGAGAGTAGTATTGGGGTAAATCATGCAAAACAGTAGGAAAATCCAAGGGAACAAACCTGGCTGCAATTGGTCTAGGAGGGTTTGGGACAGCAGGAGGAGTCTAAACAATAGGAGGACTCTAAGGAGGGCTTGGAATATAAGGTTGAAAGGTTTGGACTATAGGATTGTTTTCTTCAACCTTCATGGTATCTTGAAAATTGTGCCAAGGAGAGTAAAGCAAGTATGATTCAAACCTCTTAGGGTTTATTTCTTTTTTTTTAGATCAGTTTCATATTTAGACATTAACAAATATCTTTGAAAACTTGTTTCCCACTCTAAATTATGAAAACTATGAAATTCTTGAGAAAATGAACCTTTGGCTTGAGAAATACTTATTCTCTTTTTATTGGGTCTATGTCTAATCAATCTTTCTGGGTTATCCACACCATAAAAAATTTCAGAAGAAGGATTACCTCTTGTGTGTGTCCTCCAGGAAGCCAGGATGTCCTTTTTGAAAATCAACTCAAGATCAACGTGGAGTCGCCTAGGTAAATGTAAAACTGATCACAATGCAAGAACTTATGTTTTCCCACAAAAATTATGTCTTCTTGAAAGATCCTTGTCATTCTCCTAGGGAATATTTGTACTCTCGTTCCCAGGAAATGATGCCAATATGTTCGCACTCAAATTTTACCCTCAGTTGTGAGAGGATAAATACCAAGGTAACCACAAAACCAAGATTTAGGAAAGAAAGTTGGCTTCTTTCTCTCTAGAGGGGGATGTCTCAATGTTTTTCTCACAAGGCCAGATATATGTAAATGAAAGACAAAATTTAAGACTATAATTGGTTGAAAAATATGTAGATTGGGCATGGAGTCATAATGTGGAACAATCTCATTGACAGTGCTTTTGCATGAGAAAATTTTACAAAGGCAAGGTAGAAATCCAATTAAAGTCAAAATTATTTGTTCTAGTGATTATACAAGAAATAAAGAATAGTCCATTAATGTGGGGATCTAACTAGGATGAATCCAACACTAACTTTAGATGAACAGATTGGTGAATGCTTGAAATCAATAGACAAAGCACATGATTATGAATTTTGTATTATTAAAAAATAATTTTCAAACATGAAGGGAAAACATTATGGAAGTAAATAACAAGAAATTGTTGAAATTAAGCCCAAGTTGTAGAACAATTACACTCACAAAATTACTAATTAAACTTGCAAAAATTCACAAAAAGGAGACTGAATGTGGAGCATAACACAAAATTATATTGAATAAGTGTACATAATCCAACCTCAAAAAGTCATATGCGGTCCAAATATATAATTATATCAGATATTCGAAATCATAAGGATCTTATTAGAATTAGACAAAAAAAGGCTTACTAAACTTGTCAAAATCCCCCATAGGTGCATAAATCACTTTCCTAATCTGTCAATATGATCATGAATTTACTGAGTGAGATGTATCAGCTATTAAGTGATGGAAAGAGATCAGATCCATGTTTTTTTATGGAGAAAAATAAGGGGGATGAGCTAGGAAAAAAACAAGGCAGTTACTCCAAGACTAGCTTTTCCCTTTTTTCCTTAAAAGTGCTAAAAAGCAAGGAAGCTTCAGATAAATCATAATTGCACTTTTACTATTATAGAATGACTGTAGATTTGGAAGGATATATTCTAGGATCTTTATGAAGCTCTCCATTATCCATTTTTAGCAATTGTTGACTTCTAGGTGCAAGTGGATGCCAACTAGCTAGTAAGGAATCTACGAAAATGACAAAAATGAATAATTAATGTCTCTCAAGTGTAACTATGGGTTTAATTTATTATAATACCCCCCCTTAAGCCTGTATTTATGTAAATATAAGAAAAATATGTCATATTATAGGGCCTAGAAACAAGGCTTTGTCACCCTTTACATATTGCTTGTCCATACAACCAAGGAAAGAGACAAAAACCAAAGGGGAAAATCCTCCCTTACACATGGACAGGAAACAAAATTTTGGAAATATTGTTATCAATCATGCTTCACCACATGATCAGAAATATCCAATAGCTATTTGAGATTACTTAAGGTCTTCTAAGAAGACACCTTCGAGAAGATGTCTGCTACTTGGTCTAAATATGCGCAGTAGAGTAGAGCAATGATCCCATCATGCACAAGTTTCCTGATATAGTGCATATGAATATCAATGTGTTTGGTTCACTGTATTTGAACTGGATCAGTGTAGATTCAAGTGGTGATTGTATTGTCACAATCAATTATAGTGGAAGTCTTTGATTTGATCCCAAACTCTCCAAATATTCCCTGCAACCACAAACCCTAGGTAGCTGCATTCACATCTCCTCTATACTCTGCTTCTGTAGATGAGAGTGCAATGGAACTCTCCTTCTTACTTGACCAGCTGATTGGTCCATTAGCGGCAATAAAAAAAATCCTGAAGTATACTTTTTATCAGTGTTATCACCTACCAATCACTATCAATAAATCCAACTAGTTCTAAGTCAGATTTTGCTGCATAGAAAATCCCATGAGTTCTTGTTCCTTGAATAAAGTTTAGAATTATCTTAGTTTATTTCTAATGGATTTCATGAAGTTTATCCATGTTTCTAGAAGCCACACTCACTACATAACATATGTCAGTTTGAGTATGAGTCAAATAAAGAAAATATCCAATCAACTGCCTATACATTGTATTATTTACCAATGGATTTGAACTTACTTCTTCAAGCTTAACCCCAGAGAGAAATGGAGTCTTGTTTGGATTGCAATCCTTCATGATGTACTTGTTTAGTAGATATGAATCATACTTGGACTAATGAAATTTCATCCCATAGGATTATTGAGAAATTTTGAGTCCCAAGAATTGACTCAGCAATCCCAAATATGTCATGGAAAAGGCATGGTTCGGTGCATCCTTCAAGGAGGAGATCTCTTTCATGGAACTCCTTGTCATCAATAGGTCATCAACATACAAAACAATAATGATTATAAAACCATGTATCAACTTCAAATAGACATTTGAATCATACTTTCATCAAACAAAGCCCCGTGATAGCAGAAATCCATCAATCTTGGCATACCAAGCCCTGTGGGCTTTCTTTATCCCATACAATGATTTTCTTAACATGCACACAAGAGATGGATTAGGCACAAAACCTTTTGGTTATTGCATATAAATATCTTCTTTCATATATACATGTAGAAAGGCACTCTTCACATCCATGTGATGCACCTCCCATTTCCTTGAAGCTGGAGTGGAAAAACTAGCCTTATGGAGTCCATCTTCTCCATTGGTGCAAAGGTCTCATTGTAATCAATACCTTGAACTTGTGAGTATCCTTTGGCTTCCAATATTTCCTTATATTTCAAAGGTGAACCATCAACAGCAAAATTGGTTTTATAAACCCAGTCTAGTAGGATAAGATCAATTGCATCCTAGTAACCCCACTCAAGCTACACTCTATGTCAAACCCATGACCCCATGGACATCTCCAAGGTCTAAGGTAATATCTAAAACTTTGTCGCAAACAATTGTAGTTGGTGAAGGAAGTTGCAAGGATAGAAGTAAAGGTATTCATAGAAGTGGAAGTAGAATGGAAACCCATACCCAATTAGAAAAACTAAGAATAATATTGCACAGTACACAATGGAGAGGGGATACCTCACTTTAAGGATGCTTTTATTCCATAGAACAGGGACAGAAGATCGAGAACATCGCTTATTTTTCTATGAAGAACTATGGACCATGAAGCAAGTCTAGGATGATGATACAAAAATTACATGTAATTAGTGATGACATTCAAATTCAATGTGTTACTTTAGTATATGAAGTATTAGAACACTACAACTCTAGGATAATCCAAGACATTGATAAAAATCAAACAAGCTCTATTAAAAGAATTCTAGAAGCCAAATTCTAAGTCACAACGTATTATGAAGATAACAAGAGGTTAAGAAGTTGCAAAAGGAATCAGTATGGAATTTTGATTAGAGATTAAATATATTGACAGATTGGATGACCTTCCATATTCCATAAAATCATCATAGGGAATGGTTCATTGCATGATTGTTACCACTATTAGAATATTTAACCCATCTAGACATTATCCTTAATAATTTATTTGATATCATAACGCTTAAACCATTATCATTTGACCACCTAGTGTATATTCATAAGTATCTTAATCACTCTAGGCTAATATTTTGTCATTATTAGCCTCATTATCCTCAAGTGTTCCCTATTCCTTGTTTCTAGGAGTTAATTTTCCCTTGTGCATGATTTTAGGCCCACTTTCAAGTCAGTTTCTATAATTTAGGATCCTACCTTTAGTTAATTAGCCTTGATTTCATCACCTGAGTTAGTATGAGCTCTGATGACCACTAACACTCAACTAAACACCTCTTATGCACCCTCCATCATTAGTTATCATCGGTTAACTAGATAATGCACCTTATTGGTCCACCTAATGTTAGTTACATTCAATTAATTTATCTTCTTCAAGAGTTATGACTGGAAATTATGTCTAGTGATAGTTTCTATGATACCTAATCCTACCACATGTGTGGAGTTAAACTACCTCTTTAGGCTCATAAATTTCTCCCTTGAGATGTATTATAAATGTAACCTTATTGGTGAATAATAATCAGATGGAATTTATACCAATTGATTTTTCTCTCTTATGCTTATTCTTCATTATTTTCTCTCTGTTATTCTGCTTATCTCTAATGTAATTATTGTGAGGTTACATTTGCTTCAAGATATTCCTATGTAAATTATTATATGGTATCAGATCTATCACGTTGAGCATATCTCATTTAGAGTCAATTAACCTCAATTTCAAATCTTTAGAGTGTTTGTTTTGTAAGAGTGATAGATGCAAAATTTGAAAATAGTAGCCAAATTTGAAGAGGTTCCACAACCTCTATAGATCATATTAAAGGGCCTACCATATCTTGCTTGAAAGGTATTTCCATGATCTAAATGAGTTTTTCATTGAATTCCTTTTAAGTTTATGGTTTGAGAGATATGTTCAGTTAAATATTAGATGTTTTTAATAGATCGTGCCCATATGTACCCTCTATTTCTGCTAGATATTTCTCACTCCATGGAATGAGATAGGTCAAACTCCATATATGGCTTGAAATATATATTTGATATCTTAAATGGGTCTTCGACAGAATTTGATTTCATTGCTTGTTGTAGAAGCCACGATTGAATTAGCAATAAGACATCAAGGACATTTTTGAAATTTTATTTGATTTTACATACATTATTTGATTTGCAAGTACATCATCTTGAATTCGAAATTGTTCCTAAATTTGAAAAAAAAATTATGGTAGAAATATCAACAAATTATACATCTCAAATTGTTGAAAGTCTCATTGTAGTGACTCCTTCCTATGTGGCTTCTCATGGAGTTGATATACATGAAGAAGAAATTTGAACTACTCTTGTTGACGAAGAACTCAGCTTGACAACAATCTCAACACAATTTTGAATTATTGAAAGTCTCCTTGTAGTGACTCCTTCTTCCTATGTTGCTTCCCATGAAGCTGATAGAAATGAAAAAGAAATGTGTATAGCTGTTGTTGATGAATAACTCAGCTATCTCCATCTCCCTTCGTTCTCAAATCATTCTTATAATTTGAATCTTAAAGATAATAAGTCAGTTTTTCTTGATCTTATGCATACTTCACAGGATGATGGAGCACTATTTTATCAATTGGATGCTTTGGAGGCTAGATCAAATTTTATAGTTGTTGGTTGCGCCATCAGTCTTACTATAGCATTGATTCCTATGTATTCCTCTATGTTTATTGGCCCAATTCATTCAATATCTACTGAAGATGGAAAACAAAACCATTCCCTTGGGGTTGATTTTACTTTATTTGGATCACATATTGGTTCAAATTTCATGGCTCTAGCATCTCAATTCTCATTTGGACATGATCTTAGGAGGTTCAAGTCTAGTGAGCACTGTCATTTGCATGCAGAATATGTATAGATCCAACACATGATCCAAATATGGGAGAAGCATCCTCTTCTTCCCAAGAATAATATCTCTACATACATCTAATCAAGTTCATACCTACTTGGATTTGGAGCATTTTATTTCTGGTGTATCTCATGTCCATTTTTGAAGTACTTTAACCATGTGGTTTTGTCTTTTTCCTCAGTTTACATGGATGAATAATGTAAAGGGTGACCTTAGCCTTTGTTATTGGACCCTAATTTTTATTTTCCGTCACATAAGTTAGGCTTAAGATGGGGTGTTGAAATATTTAACCCATCTATACATTATTCTTAACCATTTATTTGATTTCCTAGTGCTTAGACCATTATTAGTTAACCACCTAGTGTATAGTCCTAAGTATCTTGATCACTTAGGACTATTAATTTGGAATTATTAGCCTCATTATCATCATATGTACCCTCTTCCTTGTTTCTAGGAGTTAATGCACCCTCATGCATGATTTTATTCCCAGTTGAGTTAGTTCCTATAATTTAGGAGCCTACCTTTAGTTAATTAGCCTTGATTTCATCACCCGAGTTAGTATGAGATCTGATGACCACTAACACTAAAATAAACACCTCGTGTGCACCCTCCATCATTAGTTATCATTAGTCAACTATATAATGTAAATTCTTGGTTGACATACTATCAGTTACACTCAGTTAACTGATCTGCTTCATGAGTTGTGACTAGCGATTATGTATACTGATGATTTCTATGCTATCTAAGTCTACCACATGTGTGGAGTTCAACTGCCTCTTTAGGATCATGAATTTATCTATTGGAGATGCATTTTAAATGTAAACTTATTGGTAAATAATAATCATATGGAGTTTATATCGATTGAGTTTTCTCACTTATGTTTCTCCTTCATAATTTTCTCTCCATTATTCTGCTTATCTCTCTTACAATTCTTGTGAAGTTACATTTGATTCAATATCTTCCTATGAAAATTATTATAACCACATATACACTATCCATTGATGCAATAGAATATTAAACCATAGCCATAAGCACCAGATATCACCATGAGGTAGAATCATTGCCTATAAGAGAGAATGATATAGGGATGGCTCAAGTTGTTAGAATTTATAATCCTCCCTTAACCAAACTGTCTATTAGATTATTTTAGCCTAACTAATTAGGAGTTTTATTTAATTATTTGGGTCAACTAGTACCATTGGGTCCACTTAGCATAATGGGGCCACATGTACCAGTTACTAGAGTGTGGGTAACACCGATAGAGGCTAACTTCCAATGACTGCACTTGCATGGCATCAGTTTACCCGCCTCCTAGGCCAATCCCTACATTTTAGGAGCCATTGGGAGTCCCAGGACCAACCTCCTTCATTAACTTGGAGCTCATTAGAGGAAATTTGAGGTCTAAAATGGGCCTCCTAAGGAAAATAATAAAATAATAGTTATTAATTTTGGAGAAAGAATTGATATGAACAAAACTACTTTGTGTGTTCGTATTTTCGACATATCTCCCTGCATTCTTACTCAAATTTTGAGCGGGAGAGCTTGTTGGATGCAGAACTTAATTCTGCATCCAACGAGTACCCACACTGCATACTTTTGACGGATCCCTCTACCCCATAAACAAGAAATACCTGAAAAAATGTGATGATGACATTATCATCACGTTTTTTCAGGTATTTTTTGTTTTTGGGGTAGTGAGGTCCGTCAAAAGTATGCAGTGTGGGTACTCGTTGNAAAACTACTTTGTGTGTTCGTATTTTCGACATATCTCCCTGCATTCTTACTCAAATTTTGAGCGGGAGAGCTTGTTGGATGCAGAACTTAATTCTGCATCCA